>PVKN010012506.1:0-20687 GCA_004027915.1 Capromys pilorides
CCGGCCATGTCTGACCAGGACAGGCATAAGCAGAAGGCTCTGGAGGGAGGGTCTCTGTGGCTGAGGGCAGGCAATGGCTAGTTGGAACCAATTCAGTTAGCTGGAAGTAGACTACTTTGGAACAGGGAGTGAAACTATAGGGGTTAGTAGTCATGAGGGTGTCACAATGGAATTCTCAGGAAAAATGGGCGTCTCTGTTACTTTTTACTCATTGCTGGGACAAAATACCCAACATCAAAAATTAAGGAAGGAAAGATTTATTTAGCTCACAGTTCGTGGAGGTTTCAGTCTATGCTCAGCTGGCTCCCAGGTAGAGTGGCACACGGCAGAGGGCAGCAGCTCTGGCAGCAGAAAACAGGAAGAACGAAGGAAGAGCAGCAGCTGCAGCTTCTAGCTACCTCTGCCCTTCCTCATATTATAAACAAGGCACCCTAGGACTGGGGTGTAAATTGAGGCAGTGTCCATGCCCTCCTCTTGCACAGGATGAGGATGTTTACAAAATAAGAATCCTGGCTCCCTGCTGAGTCACTTAATGAAAATTTCTAAACTTCTCAAGTTGGCACAATGTATCAGCCAGCACAATCCACCCCTTGTCAATCTGGCAACCAGACACTTCCTTAAACAAGTTTCCCAGTACACAGACATGCTTATTAACATTTCACAGCTTCAACATTACATTTCATGGGGACTGTAACATTGTGTCCCTAGCCCCCGAAAGACTCATGAACATCCTTTATGCAAAAGGCACTTAGTCTATCTGCAAGAGTTGCCAAAGTGCTAACAGTTTCAGCATTGCTGAAAAGTGCAAGTCCCAAGTCTCCAAGATCTAAGGCAAACTCTTGACTGTGAGCCCCTGTACAAATGAAAAGTTAAACTCTTCCAACATTCAATGGCACAAGATAAACATTACTATTCTAAAAGGTATACATAGCAGTATACAAACCACTGGGACCAAAACAAGCCCACAATCCAGAAGGGAAAACATTAAGTCTTGTAGTTCAACATGGAACATCCAAAGCAGTTTTCAACAAGTTGTGAGCTCCTGAAGCCTTACTTGCCTCCACTTCTTCATCACTTGTGCTAGTAGTACCCATGGCTTCTCTCTGGAACTAGATTTACTCCCTCCTCGCAGCCTTTCTCAGACAATCCATGTTCCTGGTCTTTTCAAACTTCGGGGGTGTCCACTGAATAAGCTTCTCACTCATAGCTTCACACACTGCCCTCTCAGGAGCACATTGCCTGGCCTCCCAGGCCTTCTGAAATCTAAGTGGAAGCTTTCTTAACCTCAGACTCCTGATTTCTGCACCTAAAACAAGTGCCACATGGATGATGCTAAGGTCTGCGGCCAGCTGGAGTAGTGGCCAGGATTCCCTCTCTCTTGGCTGTAGGGATCAAATGCCTGGATCTCTAAGCACTCTGACCCTGATTCCCAGGAACAAATTTTCCATGCCAGTGCCATTCTGGAATCGGGTGTGGTCAGTGCCTCCATTCTGGAGCATGGGGTTCTGTAGCTTTCTCCTCAAAGCAGTCCTTCACTGTCGCAATTCTGAGGCTGCAAAGGGTGAGGACCAGCCACCTCCTATGATGCCCTCTGGACATCTTTTCTACTCTCCTGTTCCTCCTGGGCAATGGAGATCTTGGCTCTATCTTTGCAGTCCACAGCCTTCCTGGGGTTTCCTTTCTGGCCAAACTCACAACATTTTAAATCATGCTGATAGGCTCTTTACTGTTGAATGATGGTTAAATAGACCAAGGATGGGTGCCCCTCAGACAGAGACCATTCAGCTTCCTGCCTAAATGCAATCCTCATGGGGACTTAGGTATGACTTAGTTATGGAGGGTGCAAGCACTCTGTTAAGCCATATGTGGATTGTCAGTGAACTACATGGAGGGGGAAGACAACCAGCCCCCATAGTCCATGCTTTCCAGTCTTGATGCACAGACAGCACAGCCTGTTGCTTATGCTGTCCAGACCACTCACACACATGCATTCAGCAGCACTCAGAGGTTAAACATTCCAACCCCCTCCCTTAGGGATGGTCCTGACTAATTTGTAGTTGATCAGAGTGCTCCTTCTTCTGGAGATGAGCAGAACTGACACACTAAGTAGGGTGCCCCCAGGGATCTTACTAGAATCAGGTGGGCAGCATACAGACAGATAGATTGCATTCCCTTCCCTTTGGGGTCTGATATGAGCTGACCAGGAGCCAGGAATCTCCTCCAGGCCTCTGAGGGAACTTGAGAAATCCTGAGTGTGCACTTTCCCATCGAGACCTGGAGAAGTCCTTGCTCCATTCCAGAGGGCCAGAGTGACCAAAATGGTCAGTGTGGTTGGTATTCCCTGTCAATGCACCAGATGCAATGGCAAAGAGAAACACCTAAACACCTAAAGGACATCCAGGATTTGGAGGCAGATTTACATGAACAGGAATTGATTGGGATCATTCCCAGAACAGCAGGCCCTGATCTCTGATGGTCTGAGGCTTATATGAGATAAGCAAGCAAGAAGAACAGCAGCAGAAAGGCTTGTAAATTGGAGATTGGTTTACACAATGTGCATCACAGTGACAGCCATTTCTAAGAGACGGAAGCCAGGGAAACTAGTACAGGATTTATTACCTGGGCAACTAAGAAACTGAAGTGTACTGGTTGGGGCAGGGCAACATTTTTTGCTACAATTTAGTTAGGGCTGCAGGTAAGACAGACTCCAGAAACAACAAATAGCAATATCAGTGTTGACCTTGGGAAATTTTTAGAAGAGGTTTATGAACAATACAAAAAACGTGGTAATGGAGAAATGTTTTATTGCTAGGAGCTCAAGAGTGGCCAAAAAAAGAAGCTGGAGACCCTGGAGGCAGAGACAGAGGTTGGAGCTTTTGTGGGATTGGCCTAGGGGTGGAGTTTACGTAGGCAGCACAGTGATGCAACAGGTGCTGATTAGGGAAGAGTTGGCCTGGGGAAATCAATAAAGAAACTCTGGGTTAAGCCAGGGAAACAGAAGACAGTGTAGGAGAGGATCCTCATCACTGGTTCTGGAATTCCCTTGCCAGACCCACTCACCACCATGACGACCTGACCTGGTGGACCCCCTGCATGGACACAGACTCATCAGGTGACCCTGAGAGGGGTCACAGTTTCATAACAACTGTGCTTCACTTCCTGTTACAATTTATATTTAGGATGTACCCCCCAAAGCTTCGCGTGCTTGCAGGCGGGATTTTGGGGAGGTGACTGGCTCACGGGGGTGTGCTGCTCATCAGTGGCTTAGTCTACTGGTGAGTTTATAGCTGAATGTGATTTCAGAGGTGAAGTCTGCTTGGAGTTATGCAGGCCGCTGGGGGCCTCCATCTCTGCTTCTCTCTGCTGCCCCACCATGAGCTCTTTTTTCCTCTGTCATGCCCCCTTGTTGTGCTGCCCTGCCTTGCTATAGGTTGAAAACTGTACAAATGTGAGCTGAAGTAAAATTTCCCCCTTAGCACTGTGGGTATCAGGCATTGTGTCTCACAGTGAGGAAGCAAGACACTTCCTAACTGTCGTGGTACCTATCTCTAGTACTTAGCAAGACCTACTTTGTACCAACACTGGGCTTAAAGCATGGACAGAACAGTGGCAAGAAAACCAGATCCACTCCTCCCCTTACCACACAGGGAGGGGGAAAGATAGTCACCGAAACCCTACATATGCAAGGAGTCGTAGAAGAGCAAATATGGTAAAGGCTACAAAGGAAGAGGACCAATGGAGAGGATTCTCACAGAAAAAACTAGGTGATCTTGCAGCAGAAGCAGGGACATGGTTGGTCTATGGAAACCCTCTAAGAGGATCTCATTTTAAGTGGGATCTAGTGAAATGGTGATGTCAAGTATATTCTAAGACAAACAAAGACCACAGCAAGGGCCTTGAATGGGGAGAGTGCTCGTGAACTTGAGGAACTAAAAGCAGATTACTAGTACTGGGAGTGTAAGAGTGAAGCCATTTGAGGCTACGAAAGTGAGAGTCAAAATGTAAGCTTTCAGGGGCCAGGGAGGTAGCTCAAGGGCACAAGTACCTCCCTGGCAAGTGCAAGGTCCTGAGTCTGATCCCCTGTTCCAGAAAAAAAAAAAAAAAAAAAATGTAGGCTTTCTAAAGCACCTGCTTAGGCAAGCACAGGGACCAGGACTCAATCCCTGGTACCACATGCCATGCCAGCCCCACCCTGGGTGAACTGAGACGGCAACTGAGACTAGGCATGGTGGTGGTGCCTGTAATCCCAGAACTTGGAAGGCTGAAAACAGGAGGATCACTATGAGTCGGATCTCAGTAGTGAGATCCTGTAGACCATGTACTAAATACACTGTTTTAAAAAGTAAGTTTTAAAGGCTGGGGTGAAGAGTGTCTCTCCCCAGGTTAGGAATTCAACTCAGGGCCTTAGGCCTACTGAGCAAGTGCTTTACCACCTACCTATGTCTCCATACCTTAGTTTTTATCCTGAGGGAAAAAAAAGTCACATTCAGGAATGTGAGCTGCTTTCGAGGGGTCTAAGATGCCAGGCCCCAGCTAAATTATCTCCTAGGACACTGAAAGAATTGGTAGACATCACCATCATTTGTATTAATGTGCGAGAAACTATGGAAAGTTCTTGGGGAGAAGTTATTACGACAAAGTTTAGATCTCTGTCAGTAGATTCAATATTATTATGGCCTCCCACAGTCCCATCACCATGAGCTTCAAAAATTATTGATCTTAAGGGCTGGGCGTGGTGGTACATACCTATAATCCCAGCATTTGGGAGGCTGAGGCAGGAGGATCAGTGTGAGTTTGAGACCAGCCTGGGCTATGAAAGTGAGCTCAAGGCCAGCCTGAACTGCATAGCAAGACCCTAGCTCAAAAAGACAAAAAAAAAAACAAAAACAAAAAAAATTATTGATCTTAAGATGTGTTCTGCATGGGTACTAGCTCCCACCTATGACTGTAACCACTGCGCATTTTAAACATGCACTAATTTTTTTAAAAAAGGAAAAATCAAAACTAATTATTGAAGCCGGGTGTGGTGGCGCACGCCTGTAATCCCAGTTCTTGGGAGGCTGAGGTAGGAGGATTGGTGTGAGTTTCAGACCAGCCTGGGCTACAGAAGTGAGCTCAAGGCGAGCCTGAACTGCACAGCAAGACCCTATCTCAAAAAAAAAGAAAAAGCCTAATTATTAACTTATGGCCAATATTCAGGATTTGGGGAATAAACAGTAAACATTCCCACAAGAATTCTCACAAATTTTTGGTATCAGAAGTTAATCTGTATTTTCATAAGACCTTATATGTTTTAAATAATATGAATGGTCATAATAATAACCCAGCATATCAGATGTGTGTGATAATGTTATACTTAGAGTTTCAGAGGCTTGCTATAAAAAGAAATAAAGCCAGGGATATTGCTCAGCAGCATACTGCCTGCCTGGCAAATGAAAGGTCCTAAGTTCAATTCCCGGTGCAAAAAAAGTAAAAGAAGAAGGAGGAAGAGAAGGAAAAGGAAGAGGAGAAGGAGGAGGAGGAGGAGGAGGAGAAAAACTGGATAAAAAGAAATATATAGCTAGTTGTGGTAGTGAAAGGGAAATTAAAAATTTTAACGAAGTCTTCCAAGAATGTCTTGCAAAACCATATGGACATGCATGTGTGGAAAAACCTGATAATGGAGCGTTTCTTCCCTTGTGTAATCCATGCTTAACTGATGGCCTTGCAATATAACTTGAGATGTTTACACTATCCTTTAACAACCTGTGATGTTGATGTTACCCAGCCCCCCAATCACAATGAGCCAAATCTGCCTTTGTATCTCCCTGCTTGCCTTCCGTATAAAAATCCCAAACCCAATGCAAGGGGCTCTGACCTTCCGAGAACAATCCCATCAAGCCCGGGATTGTTAATAAACTGCCTCCTGGCCCTTCTTGGCGTCATTTCTCCCTGCGTTTGGCCTGTTTTCCATAACAGTAGTGCATGCCTGTAATGCCAGCACTTTGGAAGACTGAGTAAGAAGCCTACAGGGCGGAGCCCAGTGACGACAACCTGGCAATTTAATGAGAACCTGTCCTTTTTTTGTTTTGTTTTGTTTTTGCAAGACCAGGGATTGAACTCAGGCCCTTGCGCTTGCTGGGCAAGTGCTTATTCTATGAGCTATTTCCCCAGCTCCTGAGAACCTGTCTTAAGATAAAAAACAACAAAAGGATGGAGGAGGTAGCTTGGTATGAGGGCCCTAAGGTCAGTCTCCAGTACCACACACACACACACACACACACACACACACACACACATATATATATATATAATGCAGGCCTATTATTACAGCAAACAAACATGGTGTAATAGTGTTATATAATAACCATTTTGCTAACATACAAGTATGGTCTCTACCAAATACAGACATGTAATAGTTGACAGTGCAGGGGAAGAGTACCTGCTACACATGCAGGAGGTCCTGCTATACAACCAGGTGCTTTAGTCTGCTGAGCTCAGATTATAGGCATGCGCCACTATGCCCGGACTCTTGGGTTTCATCTCTGGGACCAAAACAAAATCACGGTAATATTAATCTTAAAATATTAACACAACATAAAAATCATTTTAAAAATGGATAGGAGGGGCTGGGGAGAGAGCTCTGTAGCACAAATGCCTGCCTGGCAAGTGCAAGGTCATGAGTTCAAACCCCAGTCTCCCCTATCCACTCAAACAAAATAAACAAATAATAAAAATGGATAGGAGGGGCTGGCGAGATAGCTCAGTGGTCTAAAGCACCTGCTTAGGCAAGCTTAGGCAACCACAGGGACCACAGTTCAATCCCCAGCACCACATGCTGTGCCAGTCCTACCCCCAGGGCAGGCTCAGCTGGCCATTAAATAAATAAATAAATAAAATGAATAGGAAATGTTAGCAATATTTAGTATTTAAAAGTCAGCTCTGGTTGGTCGTAGTGGTACACGCCTATAATCACCACACTCAAAAGGTAGAGGCAGGAGGAACATGGTAAGTTTGAGGTCATCCTGGGCTACATAGCAAGTTCAAGGCCAGCTTGAACCCTGTCTCAAAAAAAGGCAGCTTGGGTTGGGAGTGCTAGGACTGAACATAAATATGCCTTTACCTTAAGAGTTCAGCACTGAAAAAAAAAAAAAAAAAAAGAGTTCAGCACTGTTTTTTGGGTTTTTTTAAATGTACTTGGTTGCTGCAGGGTCTCATTACACAGCTTGAATTTGTGTTAATCCTCCTGCTGTCAGCCTCCCCAGCACTCAGATTACAGGCATGCGCCACTATGCCTGGACTCGGGGCTGGTGCCACATGTGATGCCAGGGTTCAAATTGCAGCCCCTGTGCTTTCCTAAGCTTGCCTAAGCAGGTGCTTTAGTCTGCTGAGCTATCTCACTGGCCCCAAAAGTTAGCATTCTTAAAATGAAAAATTTAACCACACAAAGCACTCACAACCCTGTCTAGTAGTCTTAAGTTTCGTTCCATGATGGATAGTTCAAGTGTAAAAGAAATTCCCTTCATTTGTATTGCAATCAGTCAAGCTTCTATAAATACCTCAGCAAGCACCTGAAGTTGGGCCTTAGAATACCTAAGCCAAGCTCACACAAGCTCATTTCCTTTTGTAAGGACATTGATTTGGGTTTCATTGCTGAAATGGATATTACTTTTTAAATTCTGACTTTAGATCGGTTTCTGATCTCTTGTCAGTGTATCCTTTCTTTGTATTTGTTTGTTGAAGTATTTACAAATGACTGTAATCCCCGGAGAACGCGCAAACACTGAAGAAAGAAAAGCCAGCACTCAGTAGTATTCAGACACTGTCCCATTTGGGTTTCCTGGCACTACACAGAATCTCACAGTGAACCTGCTAATTTAGGCCCTTACTTTGTCTCCAAAACATATTTGTTGATTCACCACACATTAGATTTATACACAATAAACTGTGCATATAAATTCATTGCTATTTATTTTCTTTTTTCCCCCCCCCCTGTATTTAGTTAGAACAGAGTCTACAGGGTCTCACTATGTAAATCGAACTCCTGTTTTCAGCCTCCGGAGTGCTGGAATTACAGACATATGCCATCACGCCCAGTCTTTCATTGCTATTTTTTTCTTCTTTTTGAGACAGGGTCTCGCTACGCAGTTCAGGCTGGTCTTGAGCTCCCTTCTGTAGCCCAGGCTAGTCTCAAACTCACACTGATCCTCCTGCCTCAGCCTCCTAAGTGTTGGGATTACAGGCGTGCACCACCATGCCCGGCTTTCACTGCTGTTTATTTTCAAGGAAACTTGCCATCAATTAGCAGCAGGCAGGACTATGAATAGACGCTTAGGGGCCTGGTTGTGAAGGTAAATTGACATGGGTTTGACAGCACATTTTATGGCTTCCTTGCAGTCCAGCGTCCTTGCACTGATCCCACGGATGCGTGTGTAGGATGCAGGTATTAGAAGGTAAGAGAGGACGCAGCTTGCTGGCAGGCACATGACCTAGGCTCAATCACCAGCACCACAAAAGAAGCAAGAAAGGACTGGTGAGGGAGACGGAAGGAAATGAAATTAGGTAGCTGGGGTGGAGGAGTGTGCTCTCAGGAAGGAACCGGGGTGGCAGGGCAAAGATGTTTTCCTTGGGCCTGAGCAATAGATGTGGGAAATGAAAGTGGCAGCCTCAGGCCTGACCCGCCTCAGAAACATTACTGGAATTTTATCACCTAGCTTCCTGTTGTCACTGGGTAACTTTCTGCTGTCCTGAGAAACCAGTGGGACTCTCCTCCAAGATGAACAAGGCCCCCACTTGGCACTTTCACTTGTTCCCAGGAGGCTGTGGCGGTGTGCTGTCCGAACTTGGCTGCCTCAGGACAGGAGGACCAGGTTGTAACAGTGGGGCTGGATCTCAGCGCACACAGACGAGGGGCTTGCGAGTCTCGCCTGGGCCAGTTGGTCTGGTTCAGTTTCACACTTAGAGCTCTCTCTTCTGTGCTGTTCTGGTCCTTGTGCAGGCCAAGTCTTTCTTTATTTTTTTTTCTTTTTTTTTTGTCTTTTTGAAACAAGGTCTAATTATGCAGTTCAAGCTGGCCTTGAGGTCACTTTTGTAGCCCAGGCTGGTCTCGAACTTGCACCCATCTTCCTGCCTCAGCCTCCCAAGTGCTGGGATTATAGCCATGCACCACAATGCCCGGCTCAAGTCTTTCTTTTTTATTAGTACATTTTAGCAGTGCATAATAATTACATTCGTCATGGGGAACTGGTACTTGATTTTGTAAGCTGAGAGGTTTGGAAAGTTCCTTCTTTGTCGTTTACCCTGGCTTCCTCCCCACACTTCAAGGATCACTGACGTTGCCAAGTCCCTGTTTGCTGTGGCCACTGGCTGCATGTAGAAAATATTCATCTCCCCACACGCTCCCCAAGTGTGCTGATTAAACAAGTGAGTGCACATTTATACAATGGATCACAATGGCGCCCGTGTGGAGGACGATGTGCTTCTATTTACACATCCTGGCAGGGTAAAGCCCATGATATACTGCGAGATTAATGAAGGAACTTGGAAGGCGGCTCAGAGGTGGAATGTGTGCTCAGCACTTGAGAAGCCCTGAGCTCAGTCTCCAGCACTTCCTTCAGTAAGCGAGCCACCAAACAGCATTTGTGGTAGTGTGAATGAGTGTGAGCACATCTGTGTGTGCACGTGCATGTGCAAACGTGCATGTGTCTCATAACTGCACAGAAATAGTTCTAGAGCATTCTAACCTTGACTTCAGCGAGATTATATATATGATAGGGATGACATAGTAATTTTCACTTTTAATTTTGATTCCAAATTATTTTGATTTGCATGCATTGCTTTTGAAATTTGAAAGAGAACTTGAAAGCCCCAAAACTTTGCTCTTCTTAGGTTCATTCAAACCTGACTTTGGTGGTAACCCTGAAGAAAATTCTTAAATTTCACTTTCTTCTGTGCTTGACTAAAGGAGATTGACAAGAAGAGGCAGAGTTAGACCTAAAAGATGGCATTTTTGCCAATGAAGGACTTCAGCGTTCCAAGGAGTAGCCAAAGAATAAGCAATTACAGTGCAGTGTGATAAATAATTTGGAGCTTGCAGATGGGAAGGATGAACATAACCATCTCTCCAGGGGTAACGGAGATGTCCAAGGAGGCCTCCAGGAAGGCATAATCCAGAGCAATCTCTAGTCTTCCATTACTTTGTAATCAAAATTGTCAAACATACAGAAAAGCTGTCCACCATCTAGATCCTTGATTGTTAACATTTGTCATCATCACTTAAAGGATAATGCAAATGCTGGCTGGGTATGGTGGCACATGCCTGTAATCCCAGCACTTGGAGGGCTGAGGTAGGAGGGTCACTGTGAGTTTGAGGCCAGCCTGGGCTACACAGTGAGTCCAAGGCCAACCTGAGCAATGTACCAAAGCCCTGTCTCAAAAAAAAAAAAACTCATTTGAAACCTTACACCTGAATGTTTAGGCACATAATTCCTAAGAATGGCATTTTCTTATATAACCACAATGCTATTATCACAAAAAAATAATATTAATCCCTTTTAGTCATCTGATGGCTGATCCATATAAAAATCATTTTCATTTTCCCAAAACATCTTCACACACACACACACACACACACACACACACACACACTAGACAGGTAGTGTGCTGACATGGTAACAAGAGGGGAGAGCCACGCAGACACACGAGAGCAGAGAAACCCTAACAGCCTGAGCATGAACCACAGAGGACCCGTGGATGTCATTCACAGGGTGTTTCTCACAGTCCCAGAGACAGGTTCACACTGCACGTTGCTGTGGTTTGTAATAGGTGAACTTGGTACGTTGGAACTGTTTCCCAGAATCCCCTTCCCTGAAGAGTTTCAGTTAGTGTTCACCAAAAGAATTTGCGTAAGATCTGGAAGGCAGAAATGAGGCAGCAGGTATTATTACTCCCTGAAGGTCACTGTGGTTAGACTCGGTGAGTGGGCTTGTCCCTTGCTCTTCTCAGTGCTCAGAACGCTTTCCAGCTGTTGTCACCAATGGTCCCAGGCTGACCACGGGTGCTCAGGGATGGACCCACAGCGAGTAGCCACACAGACGCTCAGGAGCTGCCTGCGGCAGTGCCTGGTCGCGGGCTTCACTTTCCTCGGTGCTGGCTCCTGGTCTGATCCTCCGACTGCTGTCCTGGTCCTTCCCTTCCCCAGCCCCTTCCACAATTATGTAAGGAATTAACCTATCATCAGTTCCTTATCTCATCAATCAGAGTGACTTTGCTTCCTTGACAACCATTTATCTCACTGGCTATGGTTTCAGAAACAGACTCCTTCCTTTTCCTTCCTTCCTTCCTTCCTTCCTTCCTTCCTTCCTTCCTTCCTTCCTTCTTTCCTTTCTTTTTCTTTCTTTCTTTCCTTTTTGAGGGAGGGTCTTGCTATGTAGCCCAGGCTGGCCTCGAACTTGTGACAATCCTCCTGACTCAGCCTCCAGAGTGCTGGGATTGCAAATGTGCACCACCACTCTTGGCTCCCAGCACTTTAAACTTCTTTTTTTTTTTTTTTTCTGGGACCAGGGTTCGAACTCACGACCTTGCATTTGCCAGGCAAGCACTTGTGCCATGAAGCTATCTCCCCAGCCCTTAAACTTTCTTTAAATTTTATTTTGAGCCGATCTTGTTCAATCATCCAGCCTGAGCTCTAACTTGCAATCCTCCTGCCTCAGTATCCTCAGAAGTTGGACTTCTGGGCAGGTGTCACCGCAGCTGGCTAGGCATAGACTTTTAAGGATGAGAAACTGGGTTCTGTCCTCCAAATCTGACTGAATTTTTTTTTTTTTTTTTTTTTTTTTTGTCTTTTTGAGACAGGGTCTCACTATGCAGTTTAGGCTGAGCTTGAGTTCACTTTTGTAGCCCAGGCTGGCCTCAAACTCACAGTGACCCTCCTACCTCAGCCTCCCAAGTGCTGGGATTACAGGTGTGCGCCACCACGCCCGGCTAAATCTGACTGAATTTAAATGCATTCATGATTACTGCCAGTTGTCAGAAGTTACTTAAATCCTCACCTGCGGTTCCCTGTAGTCCCCTGGGATAAACGGAGAGTGAGGTTTTGGGTAAACACATATTTGCTGGTTTTTTGCAGAAACAGTAATGTAGTGAAGAACGTCCCTTACTGCTAATGACAAAGAAAATTTGGAGAAAGGAAATGATGAGCTCAGGGCTTTAAATTCCCATCTCAAAATCAGAGAAAGGGACCAAAACCCTCAATTACTGCCCTAAAAGAAACTCTTAGCTCTTGTCCCCTCAGGGTCAAGATCTCTGATAACCACACTCTAAGTCTCCATTCCGGGGACTGAATTCCAATGCAAACTGAATTTATAACCTAGCAAGATCTCTGCAGTTCAAAAGTAAGACATTGGCTGGCAAAGAATGAAATGCAGAATCTTAGGAGGGGAACGCATTGTGGCTGGAGTCCAATAAAGCTGAAGGCCTCAAACCCTAAATTCTGTTGATCCTCCTTCAAAAAAGTGACCCTGCATATCTCTAGTTTATCTGCCCTCACCTACAGACCCTCCCTCCCTCCCTCCCTCCCTCGCCCCAGGTGGTGCCTTGTAGGGGCCTTTGATCTTCCTGGAACCTAAAATACCTCTTTCCCCATCAGGCCATAGCAGGCCCCAGCTTCACCCGTGAAGAAATGCCATACACACCAAAAGCATATTAAAAGTTTGTAGATTTGTACATTGCTTTGTTTTTTTTAATTTAATTAAATTTAATTTTTTTTAAACTTTATTCATTTATTTGTGTTATGGCTGGCTCAGCGTGCCCTAGGGATGGGGCTGGCGCAGCATGTGGTGCCAGGGATCGAACCACGGCCCTTGCAGTTGCCTAAACTTTCCTACGCAGGCGCTTTAGACCACTGAGCCATCTCGCCAGCCCACATTGCTTTGCTTTTTGTTTTGATATATTAAATAGTGCAAATGGGCAGAGGGTGTATCTCAATAGTAGGGCACTGGCTTAGCATGCTCCAGGCCTGGGTTCTGTCCCCAGCACTGGAGAAAGCAACAATTCTCATTCTCTCTCTCTCTCCTCCCTCTCTCTCTCTCTCTCTCTCTCTCTCTCTCTCTCTCTCTCTCTCTCTCTCCTCTCTGTTAATGAGCAGAACATATTTACTGAGGGAAAGAAAGCTCCTGTCCAAGAGAGGGACAAGAGGGGGGGTCCCAAGTGGGTGGTCCCCAGCAACAATTATCTTAACTTCTCTTCAAGATCCCTGAAATGCCAATTTATGTTGACAAAAGCAGGAGTGAATCTATGTATGAATGGATTTTCATGGCATTAGATTAAGAATAAAAGAACACAATTTCAGATTTAGCTGAATTGTTTATAAGTATTTTAATATTTTTGTATATTATAATGTTTTGTCATCTAAAAAAATCCTTCTGGAGGTGCGGAGATAGCTCAGCTGTCTAAGCACCTGCCTGGCAAGCGCAAGGACCCAGGTTTGATCCCTGGTACCGCATACCATGCCAGTCCCGGAACTCCAGCCACTCTGTGCTGCCCCCGAAACCAGGCATGATGGTGCATGCCTGTAATCCCAATGCTGTGGAGGCTGAGACAGGAGGATCACTACAAATCCACACTGTGTAGTGAGACCCTATGCCAAAAAAATCCTTCTGGAGCCAGGCATGGTGATGCATGCTTATAATCCCAGCCCTTGGGTATATAAAGCAAGAGGACTGCCACCGGTTCAAGGCTAGCCTAGGCTACATGGTGAGTTCAAGGCCCTCCTAAACTACATAGTGGAAACCTGTCTCAAAAACACGAAGAAGCCTTTCTGGCTGTGGGAGACTGTCCCGCCTTGGTTTAGCCAATTTTTAGAAATGGCAAAGGGCCCAGCCCACGCATGTCTTCGGTAGGCACCCTAACCAGTCCAGATCCAGATGACCTCCACCTACTCCTGCACCCTCCAATGTCTCTATTTATCCCTGGCCAGGTGCTAGTCAACTAGGGACCACACCTACAGCCCGAAGTCACTAAAATTATTCAAGCGAGCCAGTCCCACGCTCTAAACCCTGTCCTCGCCTTTCTAGAAACCCCTATACAGGCCCACGCCTTCGCCTTCCCGTCTTCTGCCTCCTAACCACACTGGTGTCTTTCATATGTGACCCTGTATGTGACTTGCAATGCTTCCATCCCTGTCTGGGAGGCCCTGCCTCCTCCCTCCAGCACCTCTGCATGGGGACAATGGGACAATGGCGTCCGCTTGCCTGGGCCTCCTCTCCTCTTTTGGCTGCACACAACTACCTCATCAAAGAAAGTAAAACACAGGCACTGAGCACAGATTCTGGACCTCAAGCATCTGCTCAGGCAGGTTGGGAAGAGCTCAGTCTACTACTATGGAACCTGAAGATAGCTCATACTGGATGAACCTGAGCTGTGAGAACTCCCAACACAGAAGAGGAAAGTGTCCAGAGTGCTGCAAGGGAAGCCAGCTCACTACATTCTCTGATAGGGTCCAGAGGACACAGTCCCCTCACAGGGTTTTGAGAGATGCACAGATGAGGACACAAGCACCCTGAGGAGGTCTGCGGTAGTAATTCCATGAAGACAAGGCACGGAGTGAGAAATGCAAGCATCGAAATAGACTCGCTGAATTAATGTTGTGGGGGCGATAGGACAGCAGGGTGTCAGGAGCTGAGCGCTGCTGCTTAGTGACGAGACAGAGGTCACGTGGTTACTGTGAATGACAGCTGAGCAGAGCAGGCATCAAGCGCTTTGGCCTGCAAGGCTCTGGCTTTTACTCAGTGATCAGAGAACCTCTAGGACCAAAATAGATAGGCGGCCTGTTAAAGCTGTACTTGGTCTGCACAGTGGAAAAGCTCGAGTGGTAAACAGAAGTCTGACTCTGACCATAGACAGTAAGAGCACTAGACAGTTTTAACACTAGAGACAGTTCACGAGCCCCAGCACCCACTCGAGGAAGGACTTGCAATACTTCCAAAATGTTGTGCAATAAATCTTCCTCTGAGCCTTTCTACAGAGAGATCTGCTGTCACTACACAGGGTTACTATATGTTGGAAAACGAAATAACTAGATACCTAGGAGTTGCTGAAGCTTGCCTCTGAGCTGATACTAATTCCTAGAGAACGAAACTGCCGTCCCTGCTGGTGTCAGAGTGGGGTGTATGGAAGTCAGATGGGCTCCACAGTTTTAGCTTGGCTTCCTCTCGCACTAATCTTTCCCACAACCTGGTGTATCATTATTTCCACACTTCAGAATCTACTGATGAAAAAAAAAAAAAAAACCATGAGTATACACACGCGCGCACACACACACACACACACACACACACACACACACACACAAGAATCCAGAGATGGAAACGCACTGCACTTTAAATATTGTTATGGGGCCTGGCAAGATAGCTCAGCAGACTGCTCCCGGGCGCACTGAGCAGGCCACCAAGATCAGGCATGGTGGTGCAGGCCTGTAATCCCAGCACTGGGGAAGCTGAAAACTGGAGGATCACTACAAGTCCGAGCTGCATAGTGAGCCCTTATACCAAATATTTTAAAAAATTAAGAGAGGAGACAACCCACTCTGGCCCCCCTTCCTGTCCCTCTCTTGGATAGGAGCTTTCTTTCCCCAAATAAATCTATTCTATGAGAGGGAGGGGGGGGGGGAAGAGAAGAGAAGAGAAGAAAGAAAAGAAATATTGTTATGGTTTGGGCCTAGATATCCCCCAAAGCCTCGTGCAGTGTTAGATGGGGCTGTTTCTGTGATGGGTGAAGCCAGAACATGTTGATTTGTTATGCAAAGCTAGGCGTAAAGGTGCTGGGATTAAGGCTGGGTGACTGCTGGAGCAGCCCACTGTTTGGATAGTCACTGCCCTAACCCTGGTTGGATACAATGTAAGGGACATGAGGAGGCTTGTCTCCCTCCTTTTTTTGTTTCTTGGCTGTCTTTGCCACCATGAACTGTTTCTCTACTTGGGTGTCCCTCTGCTAAGCCACCCTGCTTTGGGTTTGGTTTGCTTTTTTGGTTTTTGTTTGTTTGTTTTTGTTTTTTCCTTTGGTACCAGGTATTGAACTCAGGACCCTATGCTTGCCAGGCGATCATTTACTCCACTGAGCTATCTCCCCAGCAGGCCACCCTGCTTTGCAGTCAGCCAATTATGGACTGAAACCTTTGCACACTGTGAGCCTTTGTAAACCATAATCCTTTCGCCCTTTAACTTAGGCTGTCAGGTATTTTGTCTCAGAAAAGGAACTAAGACAAATTTAGTAGAAGCCACAGTTTTAATCGGGTTTTACCCTCCAGGGCCTGTTGAAACTTGATCCCCATTGTGAGGTCTTTTTGAACCCAGGATTGAACTCAAACCCTTGGTTTGCCAGGCAAGTGCTTATTCTACTGAGCTATCTCCCCAGGCCCTCCCACTGTGAGGTCTTAAGAGGGTGAAAATGTAATCCAACCCTGGTGTTTAGAGGTGAGGCCTTCCGGAAGTGATTAGGATGAGGTAAATTCATTAGGGTGGAGCCCCCATAATTAAATCCTCCTGGCTTTATATGAGAAGAAAAGCAGAAGAGACACACAGACCTGGGGCCTGCTTCTTGTCTCTTGCCACACTGAGATCCTACCAGCAAGAAAGCTATCACTAGATGAGGCCCCTCCACATTGAACCTCCAGAACCCTAAGCAGAAAGAAACCTCTTACTGTATAAAGTGGCCTGTCTTTGGTATTTTATGTAAATATCAAAAGTCAAACTAACAGATAGGAACCTGACCAGACATATTCAATAGCTGCTGGACTCCCTGCGTTGATTCTCTGATCATGGAATGAAAAGAGCTGGGTTCGCATAACTATTTTTGCAGATGTGATGACTCGGGCAAGTGGCACCTGGGAAACCCCAGTGCCTAAGAACGAGAGCGAAAAGTTCATCTCAACAGTATTAGAGTAATTCTGATCTCACACTCAGGGCCTCAGAGACCTCCAGGAGTCCTGGACCCTTCTCTGAGGATCTCTGTTGTGACATTAGGTCACAGGACTCTATTTTATCTTAGGATGAAACATTACCTAGCAGGACAAAATAAGCCATGTTGATCAATGCTGCAGATGATCAAAACTGCCAAGGGGATTATTAGAAAAGGTAACGATAAAAAATCCTAATGATTTGTTGAACTAAGATTAAAATTAAATTTTAAGTGTACCATCTTGAATTTTCATTTTGCTTTATTTTTACTCAGTTCCACATGTATCAGCCATGTAGACTGAGAATAACTGGCCCAAAACAGTTAGTATGGAAAAGACTGGTGGGTCAGGTCAGCCACAAGCTAAATATGAACCAACAGTTTGTGCCCTAATATGAAGAAGTATCTATTGATGCGATCACTGAGCCTGGGTAGGACCAGCAGGGTCACCTGGAGATGTGGAGTGGTTAGCCCCGTTGTTTTGCTCTAGCCCCTATTTCAATCCCCACAAAATTTAGTGTACTTACACTCTGCTAATGATATGGTTGGTCACTTGGTTGGTCCAGCGGTCAGTTGGTTGGTTGTAGGTGAGTGGGTGGGTTGATTGGCTTGCTTATTTTTGGAGACAGGATCTCACTCTGTAGACTAAGCTGCCCTCGAATTCCCAGCCATCCTCCTGCCTTAGCCTTCCAAGCGCTAAGAATACGAGTGCACCACCAACACCCAGCTAACAATGTGGTTTAGAAAAGTTGAAGTAAAAGAAAAATGTCTAGCCATACATGGCTTTGAGTCCTACAGGCTTTCCTAGTCAAAAGGACAAGGACATGGCTCATGCTGGATCTCAAGGTCTCCACCTGAATGTCCCACCTCGTTCAGCACCCAGGGGACAGCACTGGCCACGGCGTGGGTTCCTCTGGCAGGCTAAATGTTACTCCAGGAGTTTGCTTCAGTCAGAGGCCTCTGTCTGTTGGCTTCAGGCTTCTGCAAAATATCCCAGTTCAAGCTGAGCATCTCCTAGTTGTTTTTCTCAATGTCATTCTTCAGAGTTTGGCCTGTTCTGGAATTCGGTTCTTCCTGGCTTAGCCTAGAAGGAGAAAGAGTTCCTGCTCCTTTCTTCCTGTTACCAATAGAGAATCTCTGTGCCCTCGAGAAGTGGCCCCGACCCCTTTCCTCTTGGGTCAGCGAGTAAGTTCCTTCTAAAGTCAGCAAGGGTGCCCGAAGTGCCACACACCTCTGCCCCAGCCTAAGTCCATATTAAGAATGACATTCTAAGGGACAGCCAGAGAGCTCAGCGGAATAAAGGCCTGCTTAGGGGTTTGATCCCAGGGCCTGCCCTGCCAGCTCTGCCCACGGGGTATGCTGAGACAGTGGTTGAGCCTGGGCGTGGTGGTGCACTCTTGTAATTCCAGGACTTGGGAGACTGTAAACAAGGGGATCACTATGAGTCTAATCTCCGTAGTAAGACCCTGTAGACCTTGTAGACCCTGTACTTAATACATTAAAAAAAAAAGGGCCCGTGCCTGCTTAGGCAAGCTTAGGCAAGCTTAGGCAACCACAGGGACTGAAGTTTGATCCCCGGCACCACATGCTGCACCAACCCCACCCCCCAGGGCAGACTGAGCCAGTCATAACATAAATAAATAAAGTTTAAAAAAAAGAAAAGAGAGAGAGAATGGCATTCTAGCGTTTGCCCTGCATATCCAGGGATCATGAACAACCTAGGAAGCTTCAGCATAGTGCAGGCTCTGGAGCTAAATGTGGGTGTACGCCCCAGCGCTGCCACTGGCCAGCTTTACGGCCTCTGCAAAGTTACTGCAACTCCTAAACTCAACTGTCCCATGTATAGAACCAAATTAATATTGTGTATTAGAGACCAGATGCAATTTTTTTTTTCAGTGCTTGCAATGAACCCAGCAACTCCCACACACTAGGTTAAGTGCTCCAGCAAAGCTGCACCCCTGGCCCCTGAAGGGGACAGCTACAGCAGAGTGGCTTATCATAGTGTCTGGCTCATGGCAATCACACATTACATGTTATGTGTATGAATTAAATTCTGTATCAAAACGCATTAGGGGCCGGGGAGAGAGCTCAGGGGCACAAGTGCCTGCCTGGCAAGTGCAAGGTCCTAAGTTAGATCCTCGGTTCCAGAAAAAAAAAAAGAGCCAAAAAACATTTTAAAGAGAAATGTGCTCAGAAGTGAGGCTTTTAAGCCAGGCATGGTGACACAGGCCTGAGAAGCTGAGGCAGGAGGATCAACAGCCCTGGGCCCCGTCTGGGCAGATGCCTTTCTGCTGAGGACACCAGCCACTGGCATTCCAGGGAGCCCCAGGGCCAGGGCCACACACTGTCACCTCCATTTCAGAAGAGGATCTCCCAGGGCCATCTGCACAGCGGAGTCCCCTCCAGCTATCTTCCTAGAACAAAAATGGATTAACATCAGCGTTCAGATGATAGCTTTGTATTTTCTCCCATCTCCCGGTTTCCCGTCAAAGCTTCAAAGATGTTAGAGTCAGGTTTCAGTGGGGCCCTGGCTCCAAAAGTCTGTGTGCTGTCATTCCACCCGGAGGCACCTGTGTCGCCTGGCCCGCCAGACAAAAGCTGCAGCAGGAGGCCTGGAGTCTATGCAGCCAAAAGTGAGGAGGAAGCAGTTGATGCTGAATTTTCCTTTCTTGTCCTTTTCAATTTCTTCTAACTTTTTTTTTTATCCAATTTTGCATGCTTCTATCTGGTAATCTGAACAACTAATCTGAAGACATTATTCAGTACAGCAACAAATTCCTATTGTTTTGTTTGGTGAAGTTCTGTATCATTTCATTTGTATTTTTAAATTTATTTATTTATTTATACTATTTGGTATTCTGTTTATTTTTTTTTATTTTATTTATTTATTTATTTGTTTGCTTGTTGTGTTTGTTTGTTTCTTTATTTATTCATTTTGTGGCTGGCTCAGCCTGCCCTGGTGGTGGGGCTGGCGCAGCATGTGGTGCCGGGGATCGAACCGCAGTCCCCGCAGTTGCCTGAGCCCTCCTAAGCAGGCGCTTTAGACCACTGAACCATCTCGCCAGCCCCTGGTATTCTGTTTAGATTCCAAAAAAGTTAGGCCAGTTGTAGTGGCACACACCTGTACTGCCAGCGCTGGGGAGCCTGAGGCAGGAGGATCCTTGCGAGATGGGGACCAGCCTGGGCTACCAAATGAGCTCAAGGCCAGCCTGAACTGCACAGTGAGACCCTGTCTCAAAAAGACAACAACACCAAAAACATGAGACCAGACATGGTAGTGCCTGTACTCCCAGCACTGGGGAGGCTGAGCGCAGGAGGGTCACTACAAGTCCAAGCTGTGTAGCGAGACCCTGCACCAAATACATTAAAAAAATTTTTTAAAAAAATTAGCCCTCCTGCCCTGACCAGCTAGGTCCTGTTTAAATTAGCATTCTCGGACTCCTCGGGGTTTTTCCTGGCGCTCATCCCGTCTTTCTTCCAATTCCACACTTTCACCCCACCCCTCACAGGGCCTGAGGCCACGTGTGTGGACACCCCAGCCAGCACACCTAGATAGTCCTACGCTACACTAAGCAACTGATTTCCTCCTGGGGGTGACTGGACTGGGGAAGAGACCCACAAAGACTCTGGAAGCGTGGAGGCAGTTAAGAAAGGAATGGACCAAGCACATTCTCACGGCACATTTTCTGTCTTTCTCATAGAAGGACCCCGGAAGGTCAGAGCAGGGTCTTCTAAGGCCTCAAGCAGGAGGCCTCTTG
>PVKN010012507.1:0-20699 GCA_004027915.1 Capromys pilorides
CACACACACACACACACACACACTGAGACAGGGTCTCGCTCTGTAGTTCAGGCTGGCTTTGCACTCACTATGTAGCCCAGGATGATGAATTTTCAGCAACCTTCCTGCCTCAGCCTCCCAAATGCTGAGATTGCAAGTATACCCCATTGCGATTATGTTTTTCATTACATCTTTTATTCCTTTATCTTTTTCCAATATCCAAAAATCTGACATCCTTAGGTGTACAAATCCATGATTCCTATTAATGAGTGACTTGTTTCTTTGTGCTTCATCTTTCCCTTTTAATCAATGGCTTAGTTTAGTGGAGAGTCTTGGTAAAAGCCCCACTCTAGAAGGGCCTGTGCCGCTTCTGCAGGTGAACAGGGTGTGCTCCTCCTCCTCCGGGGCCACTTTCATTTAATCTGAGTTGAGATTTCCCTGGAAATCTCAGGCCCCTGGTGGCAAAGCCTTAGGGAAAACCGGTATTATTTCCACTCACGATAGCCTAGTAGACAGACTTAGGAGCCCCTTGTGGCTTCAGGCGTGGCCTCCTTGGAAGGCCCCAAGGATGGGGTCACCTTGATGGGGACCCTTGAGTTCACCTTCCTACTGCCTACTGGTCCACATTCTGTGCTTGGCCATGTGACAGTATTCTGTCTGCAGACACTGACCACAGCCACGCTGCAGGATAGTCATGGTGCTGTCAGGAGCCAACTGACAACCTCCCGGTTGACCCCGGGCTGGTGTCCCTGGCCACTGACAGAGTAGGCACGTAGTAGGGACTTAGCACACTGGGGAGGTCAACCTGAGGCAAGGCCCATCGCACCTCTGGGCTCAGGGCCTGCAGCAGTGCCCCCTGCTGGGGACAGCCAGGCATGCGCAGAGAAAGAAAGAAGGAGGGCCCAGACCTCTGGCCCTGGTTTTGGCTTCTCTGAGTCCCTTTTCCAGAGGCCTGCTCTAAGCTGATCGACGGTGGGGGGCGGAGGGCACAGACCCTGCTCAGCACACAGCTATCAAGGCCGCATTGGACCTCAAGGGAGCAGGCTCCCAAGGCGCGGCCTGAGAGGGCCGGCACCACCGCCCCAGGAAGGGGCCTCTCTGAAATGGGAGAATGGCCTGGCCCTGTTCACACTACTCCTCACCCTGCCATGGCCTCGGCCTGTTTTGCCATGTGGCTGCCTGTGTCCTTCTGGCTTGGAGCCCCACCTGCCCACTCACGGCCCAGCTCCAAACATGGCCTCCGCCTTCGACACACAGCAATGGCGCTGCTCGTCACCTCCGACGACCGGCCAGTGTGACCTCGCAGACAGTGCAGACTGGTGTGCATGCCTGGGCCATGGTGCTTGGCCAGAGATGCTCCATGACGCCTGGGCCCTGCCCTCTACAACCCGAGCCCAGGGCCAGAGAATCACTCACACAGGGGCAACTAAGATCTCCCCTCAACTGATGGTGAGGGCATGGGTGACCCTGGGTTGATTGTGTGGCAGTGCCCAGGTAGCTGGCAGAACCCTCCAGGTGGAAGGATGAGGTGACACAGACTCACCTGGCCTTGGAGGTGGAAGTGATCACAAGGCCTGGGACACAGCATCATCCAGACCCTGGCTGAGGGGAGGAATGGGTCCTTGGAGCCTCAGGGGGAAGTGGGGTGACTTCATCCCTCAGCATTGAGACGCGCTGCGGCCTCCTGATGCCAGGGTTGGGTGTCCCAGGTGTCGAGCTATGACATGTGTGGGATTGGCTATCCCAGACGTAAGAGCAGATGCATCCTATTTCTCAGAGACAGGGACTGAGGCCCTGAGAGGCTCACCTGAGCGCAATGCTGGGCTCTGCTGGGTGCCAGTGCCCACCAACCAGCACAGCACAGAGGCCCAGGGGACGCTGCCGAAAGGCTGGAAGGCGAGAACCAGGTCCTGGTGAGGGAGCGTGTAGATCTGAGGAACAGGGAAGCCACGGGCACAGAAGAACCCATCAGCCAGTGCAGCTGGGGTAGAACATGCAGAAGCCTAACACTCCCGCTAGGAGCCTTGAAGGGGACAGAACACGTGGCAGTGTGCCAGGGTGCCAGGGTGCCCGGCTGGATGCGGAGTGTCTGACTTGGTGGCACCCAGCACGTGCCCTGCCTGCACTGGAGACTGGCCGTGGCACTGCCTATTTTTAGTGTCCTTGTCTGTCTTCCTTGCTTTGATCCAGCAGGGCTGATCCTGCTGCTGCAAGAGCGGCGGATCCCGGCTTGTCTGGCACATTCCAGCGGGCATGACGCACGGTTCCCGCCCTCGGGAGGGCCCTCAGCTGCCAGCAAGGCGCAGGGCCCCAACTGCCTTGCTGCCGGGGTGCCACCAGCACCCGGGGAGGGGTGCAGCTGCCTGCACACTCCAGATGACTTCAAGCCGTCCCCTGAAGCCTCTGCTCACCCCGTGAGGAGCACCTTACTTCCTGGCAAGACCTGTGGCCGGAAGCCCTGAGAAAGCCATGTGGGTGGGTCTCCTTCACCACCAGGTGCCAGGTGGACAGAGTTCTAACAAGTGCTTGCTAGAACTCTGGCTCTCAGCTTTGAGGGACTGGGGTAAGCCCAGGGGTGACCAGGCCCTCTCCGCAGGACATGGGCTCCTAACCCTCCCTGTCCTCCGAGCAGGTGTCCCCTCCCTCCTGGTGACCACAGCCAAGAGGCCTGTGCTCTGTCTCCAACACGTCACCATGTGCTGGGCTCTGGGAGCAAGCCTGGCCCAGTAGCTGGGGCGGGGGGGCGCGTTCCATTCCACCAAGGAAACCAGCGTCAAAACCACAGTAGACATTGCCACCAAGAGCTCCCCAGCAGAGGGGCAAGGCCATCCACACACCCACACTGTCCTCTCCCACCTCACCCTCTGGGTCAGACACAGCGACCTACAGCTTTCCCCAAGGTCAGAACGACTGGGAAGGTCAGCGCACTGATTCGATTTGGGACACTGAGACAGTCACCACACCATGATAGACCCTCAGAAAAGAGCGCATCTGGAGCTGCTGCAGAAAAAGTCCAGAGAGAGGGGTGCGTGCCCCAGGTGAGGCAGAAGTTTAGGGGGAGCATTTGGGGCAATGTGCCTCTTTACCCTGCTATATTTTTGAGACAGGGTCTCACTATGCAGTTCAGGCTGGCCTTGAGCTCACTTTTGTAGCCCAGGCTGGTCTCAAACTCACACCGATCCTCCTACCTCAGCTTCCCAAATGCTGGGATCATAGGCATGCGCCACCGTGTCCAGTTTACCCTGCTACACTTAAAAACTTTAAATGCTCACTGTAGTTTTGACCACAGTTCTTATCTGCCTCTGTCTCCTAGATGCCACGACTCAGCCACAGGAGAGGAACTCACAGAGGCCATGGCACCAGGATCAGGAGTCCTATACAATGTTTTTAGCTTTTAGTTTTAAGCAGATATAATTAGATCTGGGGCCACCTTTACCCTGTCTGGTCTCCCCTTACCTCAGGATTTCACTGAATGATTCTTCCTCACAGGAGCACCTGCCTGTCCTTCCCCAGGAGCTCAGAAAGCAAGAGAAATTAGCAGCAGGGGGCTAGCCACAGGTACCCGCTGGGGGAGGGGCAGCAGATGTGGGCGGAGGGAGCATGCTGGAGAGACATCAGTGCCCATGCCCTGCTTCCTCCTGCGCTGGCTGATGGCCCACACGGAGTTCCTCTGCGCCCCAGCTCAGCTGTGGCCTGATGATCCTGGCCTTCTGCAGAGACACAGGGCTTTGTGGCAGGTGACAGCTCTGGGCTGGGAGGCATTGTCCACCCAATTACTGGGGTCGCAGTTGCCTAGCGGCTGGCCCAGACACTGGGGGTGCCTCCACATCTCTCTCACCCCTACTTCTACTGCAAGGGCAGGACCTGCTGGCCTGCTCTCAGCCACCCAACGCTTTCCCATCAGATATACAGGAAAGACAAGTCCGGCTTTGGCCCTTGTCACCCTGCACAGTGTCACCATGCGCATACTGACCCAGGGCCTCTGCCACCTGCACCATACCCCGCTCTGTGTTTGGCCCACGTGGCCTGGCAAAAGCCTCCGCGGGTCAGCAGCCCCAAGAGCCATGTCGCTGTGCTCACTACCTGTGCTCCTTGTGTCCCCACCTGATGCTGTGCCTTCCCCTGGGGACAGGGTGCTGCTCCCCTTCTCCTGGCACCGAAGATGCAGTAGGGAGGAGACTCATGCAGGTACAGAGGGAGGAGATAGCTGGTGTTGTTGGGGGCTCTGCAGGGGGTGCCCACTCCAGGCAAGACACGTGCCTCGGCCAGGGAGGGCAGGGGAGGCCTCAGAGTGGCCCCTGTCATGTGGCTGTGGGGCCAGGGGCCCTGGCCCAGCCAGGAGCGTTGGGATGGCCGTGGTGTCCAAGGGATAGGCAGGTAGATGCTGCCGACCCCCCTCTTCCTGCCAGCCCACTGCAAGGCAGCTTGCTTTCATGCCCCTCCTTGTGCCCAGCAAGGACTGAGGAACATCCCCAGGTAAGCCACTAGTGACAGTGTGGTCATGCCCACTGGGCCAAAAGAGGAAAAAAAAAAAAAAGTAGAATCCCCAAGAAGCTTTTGTGAACAGTTTCGCAGAGAGAGTGATGTCTTGCCCTCTTTCTCCCCCTCAGAACAAAGGGCAGTGATTCTAACAGTTAGAAAAGCAAAATTTACCCTGAGTCCACCCACTGGCGGCTGTGTGAGGAACTGTGGTGCGTCCATACTGTGGAACGTCACTCGGCTCCAGACAGGGAGGATGTAGGAACTGGGTTCCGGCCCAGATGACGCTGACGCCAAGTGAAAGAAGCCAGGCACAGCAGTGGGCCTGACCTGCAGGGTCAGGCACGGCAAGGGTCAGAATGTGGACCTGGGTGCTGGAGGGTGGGGTGGGGGCTGTGGACGGCCTTGAGTTTCTTTTTGCACAGTGAAAATGCTCTGGAATCAGATGGTGAAGGTTGTGTGACGTCGTGACTACACCGGGCATGACGGAGCCATGTACTCTCAGAAGGCAAACTGTGGTGCGCTGAGTGAATTTTTCTGGGAATAAAAGGAGGGCAGGAGGGCAGGAGTTAGAGGAGAAACATAATCAAGCAAGGCCTTAGCACTTCCCCCATTGGGCTTCTGGGCAGGGCAGCAGGCAGGTGCCCTTGATGCACCCAGCTGCCCACGTGGAGCCTTGATCCAGCCCTCTCCTTCCCTCTCGGAGCTGGGGACAGTGACCAGGATGCCCCCTTTCCTGCCATCGAGTTGAGCTGCTGTGCTGTGGGGTCCGTGGGGGAGCCAGGTACTTCCTCAGCAGATGAGGGGCTGAAGGGAGCAGTGGAGTGGGCAGGGATCGTGGGCTAGCATGGACCAGGTGCAGGGAGGCTTGGATGGGGGCAGAGATTGTGCTTGGCCACTAGGGGCCAGTGCTGCCCCAGGCTGGGCTGGGTAGACCTGCCCAGAGAGACAGCTCTCAGTGCCTGGTGCTGGGAGCTGGGTGCATGCAGGGACACAGGGAATCTTCCCCCCAATCCCCCTGAGGGGCATGGGATGGCTCTGGGCCCAACACCTATACCCAGGGCTGGCATCTTAGAGGGCCCCTGGAAGGCCTCATGGGGGGCCCTGGGGGACCACACCTGGTGCAGAGGCAGAAAGCACAGAGTTTGCATTTGGACGGGTTCTGACATCTTTTGAGCAGGAAAATATGTCTTCCAGGGAAGCCAGCACCGGTACCAGAATACTTTTAAATAGGATCTAAATCTCTTTTGTCCTTGCCCCTGTTAACATCCTGATTAATACAAGGCTCAATGATGCAGTCATTAATACGAGGCTCAATCAGTGTTCCAGGCGTCAATTTTCCAGGAGTTGAGCCCTCACCAGAGCAGGTGAGGATGTGCCAGAGAGGCCCAGGGGACCGAAGGAAATTCCACAGAAGGAACGGGATGGAGCGGAGCAGAGCAGCCCGGACTCGCTCCACTGGGGTGGTTCTGTGGGGCTCCTCATGGTCTGAAAACGAGCCCAGGAATGTTCCATCTAAGAACAGATTCCAGAACTTGTGTGGGCTCTGGTTAGGGCCCCTGGCAAAACACATTCTGAGTGCAGAGTCAATGTTAGAAATCTATAACTTCAGGCCTTTAAAAAATTTTTTCTTCTATTTTTAAAGCTCCTCGAGTTCACGTGCAATGCCTAGGGGCACACAAGAAATAGAAACATCAGTTACAGCTCCCTGCACCCCTGGGAGTGGCACCAAGCAGCCTTCAGTGGCAGAGCTCACTGGGCCAGGGATGAGGGACAAGAATGGCCTGGGCCGTTCGTGTCCCCTCCTTACCCTAGGAGGGTCCCAGGAATCCCGGGCCTGGTACCCAAGGGCAAGGGGCAGGACAGTGGGCCTCAGGCAGTGCATGATGCAGCCATTAAGGGCCACTTCTCTTGGTGGAGCTCAGGTGTGTGCCTTCTCCCTCAGCTCTATGCACTCAGCACAGGCCCGTGGGAGGCTGGTTAAAAGCTATAGCCTCCCTCAGACAGGGACACACCATGGGGCCATGTAGAAGCTGTCCATGGTGGGGCGTGACAGGCGCTGATGAGCTGTATAGCAGCAGCAGCAGCAGCAGCACTAACCTCAGGGCCAGCCTGGTGGGTCCGCACCCAAGCTAGGCCTGTGCCAACCTCCACATCTGGTTTCTTACTAACCGTTCCCCACAGCTAGGACTCCAAGACCCAGGAATATGGCTATGTCTGAAGGAGGAGCTAGAGCTTGGAAAGGGTCATGCAATCAGTGGGAGAAATGGAACTTGGCGCTCCGTAGCCCTGGTACTTATCTCACTGGTAGTTTTGCTTTTCTGCGCTGGGGGTCAAACCCAGGGCCTGATGTGTGCTAGACAAGCTCTCTCTCTCCAGCCAGATCTCTGTCCTGTCCCTTTCCATCAATGTGACTGGACCTCCCGGCGGTCCCACCATAGCCCATGTTCTCATTGCTCTCTGTCCCCCACAAGCACTGTGCCTGGGCATGCGTGCTCAGGAGAGGGAATGGAGGGATGTGTGGGTTCAGCATGTGATCACAAAGCTAGCATTTGGTGATTGTCACCTGCAAAAGCGACATCCCCGAGCCCAACCCTTCCTAAATTCTCTGGTCATCTCCTCTGTGCTACCTGCACCTGGTCCCTGTGTGCACACTGCACCCCTAAACCCACAAGAAAGCCTGGTAGGCTTGGGCTTGCTTGTGCCCTGGCTGTGTGCCCTGGTCCTTCGCAGGCCTCCATCAGTGACATCCACCAAGTCCTGGCCTGGTCCCCGACCAGGAAATGGCGCAGGGCGGTCCCTGTGGTTCGAGCAGCCGGCAGGTGTCTGGTTCCAGGAAAGCACGCCTACCCCTGAACACATCAGTAGTGCTTGATTTCTGTTTATTTAAACCCAACCTACCCTATTTAAAGCTCTGTTGCAAAATATACACTCCAGGGGTTCTGCAGCTTCCCCTTTCCCCCTCTGGGCTGGCTGCTACTCACACTCCAACCTTCCACCCTGGGGCCCTGGGCTCAGGCATCCACCCTGCTTCTCCAACCCCAACTCCTACCCTGAAGCCCTCTCTGTGAGGTACGAGTGCAAATCCAGGGCAGCTGGGCAGCCTGGACAGGTCACACCTAGGCAGGGGTTTTCTCTGTTCTCTCCTTCAACACCTTTCCCAAAAGGATGGCCAGGGGAAACTCCAGAATTGCTAGGACTCAAAGCAGCTCTGCCTTGCGGGCTGACAAAGCGCCTTCACTTGCAGCCAAGGGGAAGACAAGACATCATTTTCAGCAGCTTTGAGCAAAACTGGTTGAGCATGTGTGACATCTATATATCACAAAAAGTGCCTTAAATCCTGCTCCTAAGCCGTCCATGGCCTGTGGGACCACACCTGTGTCCAGCCTGGAATTGGGCAGCGGGAAGAACCCTCAACCATGGATAGTCACTGGCTGTAAAGTCCCACTGTGGGGGTGACTGGCTGACACCCCCCACCCCCCCATCTGTGTTCCAGGTCAGAGGCTCCTCCCCCTCAACGCCTAGGGCTGGAGGCTTAAGGGGCCCTCAGTGGCTCCCCACTCCACCCACAGTGGCACAGTTCCAAAGCCAACAGGAGGGGAGAATGTGGCAAAGCCCGCCCCTCCCGGGGAGGGGGGCCCTGCAATGTGCTACAGCCTCCCTGAGATGTGCTCCCCAGGCGCTGATGGGGTGTCTCTCAGCTCCAGGGCTCCTCCTTTACAGTGGGAGGTGAGGAATGTCTCAGGGCTTTCAACTTCTAACACTCGCAACCTGTTCTCTGACAGTTCTGCCCACCTCTGTAGTGGTCCTCGCTCCTGGTCACCTCCGGGGCCCACTCCCTTGGCGTCTCGCTTGAGTTTGGCGCAGACCAGAGCTGAGCTAGGCACTGGGTATAGCTCGCCTATGCAGTCCTCTCCAAAGCCCAAACGTCAACCCACGTTTTCTTTGCGATTAAAACCCGCAAGACTCTAGTTGACTGTCCACTGATTTCCAAGTCCTGGGACCTCCTTTCGCCTCGAGCGCCTCGCTGTAAATATGTACCTTCCTAGCCTCTGCCTGCTCTTAACGGCACTCTGGCCACCTCAGTTCCTGTCCCCTGCCTCGGAGGCCTAGCTAGGCGACTCTGTGGGTCAGCCAGGGTGGGGTGAGTTATTAGGTTCTGAACCGTGGCCGGGGGCCACAACAAGCAGAGCGGCCACCCCCTGGTTGCCTAGTCCACAGGCTGGGCCCAGCCTTTCAGCTCTGGACCCTCGGCCACGCCCCCCTGGGAGCTAGGTGCGGAGGCCAAGGGGGTGGGTAGACCCCCAACCCCCTCCCGGCCGCGCCCCCGCGTCTCCATGGCGACCCTCGGGCGCGCACCTCCTGGTTGCCTCCCTCCCCCCGGTAACATCCACCCCCCACCCCCCCCCGCGCTAAACAATAAGCTGTAGGCCGGGTGGGGCGGGGCCGGGGGCGGGGAGAGCGCGAAGGGGCGCGGGCCGAGCGCACCGCCCGGGCGCAGCCGACCGCTGGGAATGCGCGTCGGCGCTGCGGGAGGAGGGGTCGGCTGCTCGGGGATCGCTGCCCGACCCGCTTCCCACCGCCCGCACCGCGCTAGAGCCACCTGGAGCCGCTGCGCCGCAGGTGGATGCGCGGCGCCCTCCCGGGACGCCCGGAGGAGCCATCTTGAAACCAACTTCGCCAACTTTAGCAAAGTGCTCTCGAAGTGGAAGCTGCGGGCGAAGCCGGGCTCGCGGGCCCCGGTGTACCCGCCAGGGCCCCGGAGGAGGCTGGGCGCGGGCCGTCCCGAGGGCCCGGGCCCGGGCGCGCGGGAGCCACCCCCCGGCCACCGCGCCGGGTGGATGCGGGAGCGCGCCGGGTGCATGGATTGTGCACGGGAGCCCGGCTCCGGCCGCGGGCCATGGCGCCGCCGCCGCCGCCCGTGCTGCCCGCTTTGGTGCTCCTGGCTGCGGCCGCCGCCCTGCCCGCGCTGGGGCCGTGCGCGACTGCCCGTGAACTACTCGAGCCCGGCGGGGCCGGTGCCTTCGCCCAGGGACCAGGCTGGACCCACGCGTGGGACGTCGCGCGCTCGCCCCAGGCACCGCGGGAGCGGCTGGACGTGAGCCACGGTGGGCGGCTGGCGGGCCGGCGGCGCGGGCCAGGCGCGGGGTCCTGGGGCTGCGGGCGCCTGGGGTGGCGCCCGTTGCAACCCCTACCAATGCGAGTCCTGCGGGCCTGGCGTGCCCCGACGGCACTGGTGCATCCCTGGTTGGCCGCCCGACAGCTACACCGATTGGGGCCCCGGATCGATGGCGCGCTCCCTTCTCCGGCTCCTGGAAGTACCGCGGCCTCCGTACACTTGGCGCTCCCGGCCCTTGCCTCGGTCCCCGCCCGCCGCTGCCCGAGCCCCCACCCTCTCTGCCTGCTGCCCAGAGGCCCTGTCCGCCAGCGCCTGAAGTGCGCCCTTCGGCGCCCGCCCGGCATGGTCCCCGGGGAGCAGGAGCCGGATCCGCCCATGGGGACCCTATCTCTGCCGCCGCCGCCGCCGCAGCCGCCGATTTTGCCAGAGGCCCAATCAGGGGTGTCGCGGCGGGCCAGGCGGGGCGCAGGTGGCAGCACCAGCCCTCAGTTCCCGTTGCCCAGCTACCAGGTGTCGGTGCCTGAGAATGAGCCGGCGGGCACCGAGGTAATTGAACTGCGTGCACACGACCCCGACGAGGGTGAGGCAGGGCGCCTGAGCTACCAGATGGAGGCTTTATTCGATGAACGCTCTAACGGGTACTTCCTCATCGACGTGGCCACTGGCACCGTGACCACAGCTCGTGAACTGGACCGCGAAACCAAGGACACGCACGTGCTCAAGGTCAGTGCTGTGGACCACGGTTCGCCGCGACGCTCGGCCGCCACCTACCTCACTGTCACAGTCAGCGACACCAACGACCATAGCCCCGTCTTTGAACAGTCAGAGTACCGTGAACGCGTGCGTGAGAACCTTGAGGTGGGCTATGAGGTGCTGACCATCCGTGCCACAGATGGCGACGCGCCCTCCAATGCCAATATGCGCTACCGCCTGCTGGAGGGTGCTGGGGGTGTCTTCGAGATAGATGCGCGCTCGGGAGTGGTGCGGACTCGCGCGGTGGTGGATCGGGAGGAGGCAGCAGAATACCTGCTGCTGGTGGAGGCCAACGACCAGGGCCGTAACCCGGGCCCGCTCAGCGCCACAGCCACTGTGCACATCATGGTGGAGGATGAGAATGACAACTACCCTCAGTTTAGCGAGAAGCGCTACGTGGTCCAGGTGCCAGAGGACCTGGCTGTCAACACACCAGTGCTTCGTGTGCAAGCCACGGACCGCGACCAGGGCCAGAATGCGGCCATACAGTACAGCATTGTGAGCGGGAACCTGAAGGGACAGTTCTACCTGCACTCGCTGAGCGGGAGCCTGGATGTAATCAACCCGCTGGACTTCGAGGCCATCCGGGAGTACACGCTGCGCATCAAGGCCCAGGACGGCGGCCGGCCGCCACTCATCAACTCCTCTGGGCTGGTCTCTGTGCAGGTGCTGGATGTTAACGACAACGCTCCCATCTTTGTGAGCAGCCCTTTCCAGGCCACGGTGCTGGAAAACGTGCCCCTTGGCCACTCGGTGCTGCATATCCAGGCCTTGGATGCAGATGCAGGGGAGAATGCCCGTCTGCACTATCGCCTGGTCGACATAGGCTCCGCTGCCGTGGGGCCCCAGGACCCCGACTCCCCCCTGGACTTCCCTTTCCAGATCCACAATAGCTCAGGCTGGATCACTGTGTGTGCGGAGCTGGACCGCGAGGAGGTGGAGCACTACAGCTTTGGGGTGGAGGCTGTGGACCACGGCTCACCACCGATGAGCTCCTCTGCCAGTGTGTCCATCACGGTGCTGGATGTGAATGACAACGACCCCGTGTTCACGCAGCCCCAGTATGAGCTTCGTCTCAATGAGGATGCAGCCGTGGGCAGCAGTGTGCTGACACTGCGTGCCCGTGACCGGGATGCCAACAGTGTGATCACCTATCAGCTCACCGGTGGCAACACCCGGAACCGCTTTGCACTCAGCAGCCAGAGTGGTGGTGGTCTGATCACCCTGGCACTGCCCCTGGACTACAAGCAGGAGCGGCAATATGTGCTGGCCGTGACTGCGTCAGATGGCACACGCTCACACACTGTGCAGGTCTTCATCAATGTCACTGATGCCAACACCCACCGGCCAGTCTTCCAGAGCTCTCACTACACCGTCAGTGTCAGCGAGGACCGGCCCGTGGGCACCTCCATTGCTACCATCAGTGCCACCGATGAGGACACAGGCGAGAATGCCCGGATAACCTATGTGCTGGAGGACCCTGTGCCGCAGTTCCGCATCGACCCTGACACTGGCACCATCTACACCATGACAGAGCTGGATTATGAGGATCAGGCTGCCTACACGCTGGCCATCACGGCCCGGGACAATGGCATCCCTCAGAAATCAGATACCACCTCCCTGGAGATCCTTATCCTGGACGCTAACGACAATGTACCCAGGTTCCTGCGGGATTTCTACCAGGGCTCTGTCTTTGAGGATGCTCCCCCATCCACCAGCGTACTCCAGGTCTCTGCCACAGACAGGGATTCTGGCCCCAATGGTCGCTTGCTGTACACCTTCCAGGGCGGGGATGATGGCGATGGGGACTTCTACATCGAACCCACTTCGGGTGTGATCCGCACCCAGCGCCGGCTGGATCGGGAGAATGTGGCCGTGTATAACCTTCGGGCACTGGCTGTGGATCGGGGCACCCCAGCTGCCCTCAGTGCCTCCGTGGAGGTCCAGGTGACTGTCTTGGACATCAATGACAACCCCCCTGTGTTTGAGAAGGATGAGCTGGAGTTGTTTGTGGAAGAGAACAGCCCGGTGGGGTCTGTGGTGGCCAAGATTTGTGCCAACGACCCTGACGAGGGACCCAACGCCCGGATCATGTATCAGATTGTGGAGGGCAACGTGCCTGAGGTCTTCCAGCTGGACCTGCTGAGCGGGGACCTGCGGGCCCTGGCTGAACTGGACTTCGAGGTCCGCAGGGACTACATGCTGGTGGTGCAGGCCACGTCGGCCCCGCTGGTGAGCCGGGCCACCGTGCGCATCCACCTTCTGGACCAGAACGACAACCCACCTGAGCTGCCGGACTTCCAGATCCTCTTCAACAACTATGTCACCAACAAGTCCAACAGCTTCCCCAGCGGCGTGATTGGCCGCATCCCGGCCCATGACCCTGACCTCTCAGACAGCCTGAACTACACCTTCCTACGGGGCAATGAGCTGCACCTGCTGCTGCTGGACTCTGCCACCGGCGAGCTGCAGCTCAGCCGGGACCTGGACAACAACCGGCCGCTGGAGGCGCTCATGGAGGTGTCTGTGTCTGGTGAGTAGCCTGGGGTGAAGGAGTGGCTCCCCATGGGCTGCCAGAGAGCCTCAGGGCCCCGCCGTGGGCCCCGCTGGCCGGGCGTGCCAGTACGCATCCCAGCAGGGCCCGTCTGCTGCCTCCGTTGGATGCTGGGGGTGTGCCCCCCACCCAGCCAGCCACTGGGTGTGGCGCCCACTGCTTGGCTCAGCACTTTTGCAGGGAGCAGGCCCAGGCTTCTTCAAGTTCAAGTGCAGGGCTTTCCGGAGTCACACAATTACAGCCTGGCTGCGGGGTTACCTGGGTTGTCTGCTTGGCCCCGTGATCCTTTTGGGTCCACTCGCCACATGCACGGCGTCTGGAAGGATCAAAGGTCACTGCCCGCTCCATGTGCCAATTAGTCGCCGGGTGGGACTGTTGGAAATTACCTTCGAGTTCCTGAGTTGCCCTGTAATACGCCTGCTCTTCCCCGAGTCTGGTGTTTCTGTCTCCTGCAGATAATAACAGCGCTAGGCTCCTGTGTGCTATCTCTGAGACAGCTCTTTGAAAAAAGCAGGACCCTGTTTGATCTTGGCTCAGGCTCTTGGACAAGCCTTGTAATTTGGGAGCTGTCTCAGAGCCCGCCCTACCTCCTGGTGGAGTTGGTGTGAGAACCTAGCCTGTAGTCCCGGGCCAGGAAACACCAGGAGATGAGGAGACAGCTCAGCCCCAAAGGCTGCACAGGGAAGGGTGGGCCCCCAACCCAGCTGACCCCTGCATGCTTGGGCAGCCTCAGTGCTAGGGACAGGGACAGCGGAGGGCATGGGAAATGGGAGACACAGACGGGAGAGGGAGGACTGGCTGGGGCAAAGGGACAGTGAGCACACCCACGGTGGCTCTGCGAGGGGCCTGTCTGCACGTGACCCTGAAGCCTTATTTATGAGCCCAAAGTGCCCTGGAGAAGGGCTGAGCTCTGGGCTCAGGCACACATTTAGATGAGTTATTTGAACAGTCAGTTAACAGGATACAGTTTGCCATGGGAAGCCCACAAGAAGTCCGTTTTCTGACTGGCCTTAGCTGGGGATCTTATGTGTCAAGGATTGGGTCGTGGGCAGGTTCCAGCTCCGTCTGTCTCCCTAGGTAGCCAGGGACGCACAGGTTCAGGCGTGGTGTCCTGTAGCATCTCGGCGAGGTTATGGCTGCACGAGGTGACTATTGTATGATGTTGTGCAGACATGCAAAGAACACAGAAGAGGCGCTCAGGTGAGGACATGTTGTTCCCAGGGGCAGTGGGGACTCCTGGTACATTTTTGTCCTGTGGCTTTGTGTTCACTGCATAAAGCAGAGCATAAACTTTGGTCTGCATAAAAACAACTTGGCAACACGTTAGGGCTCAGATTTTGGGAGTGACACGGTGTGAGCGGGAACAGGCCTGGGCCAGGGTGGGGGCCTTTGTGTGTCTGCAGTGCCCTGGCCTGCGACCCTGGTGTGTGTGGGCCTGGTTGGCAGGAGGACCATGGCCTGGACCATGGCCTGGACCATGGCTGACGGTGGACCGGGGGCTCCCGATGCCCAGCGACTGAACCACACCGCATTTCTTGGCAGCGATCCTTGCCCCACTGGCTCCCTTGAGGGCCCACGCATGCACAGACCGGAAGCAGCTTTCTAGACTGCACTGTCCTCCTGTTGTTTGTCCTTCTGGTAACTGGAAGCTTCAGAGAGGCAGTGGAGGCCCAGGGGCTGTCAGTCACTTTCAAGGTCTCCAGTGAGGGGCCAGGATCAGAACTAAACAGACCCCGGCTTCTGATGCCCCTCTCTCACCCAAGGGGAGGCCTTGAGGAATTAGTTTCGAAGGTGACCCTTCAGTGTGGGAGATGCGCACCTGGGACGTGGGAATGCCGCTCTACTGCCCAGCGAAGGGAAGGCTGACACCTACAGGTCCAAACAGCAGAGCCCTGAAACCAAGCCAGCCGGGAAGCTCAGCCTGGGCGAACCGGGGGCGGACTCGTAGGTTTTATTGGGGAACAATGTGGGAAAGCTGTTGATTCAAACTCACCACTGTTTTCTGTGTAGCCTAATTGGCATGGCCGGATTTACAGCCATACCCTAAAGGCTTTGATGCATTATTACCACCCTGGAGGGGCGGCTGTTAGGTTCTGAGGAGACCTCAGGGCCAGAGCCTGCATCCGAGGGTGGAGCCTGGAGTGGGGCGGAGCCAGCAGTGGTGTGGAACCTGCAGCCCTGGGCAGAGCCTGTAATGGGGCGGGGCCTGCGGTGGGGCGGAGCCTGCGGTGAGTGGAGCCTCGGTGAGACAGCGCTGATAGCCTTGAGGGCTTCCTGTAGCCTCCTGTGACACACACATTATCAGAAAAAAATGCAAAGTCTGAATGTGAAATCCAAGTAACTGCCACTTCTGAATACCATCCAGCCGTACCAGGTGCTTATCTCAAGACATTTTTGTCCTGTCATATGTGGAGTGCCCAAGTGACACTTTGCATCATGCAACAGAGACTTTTGATTATACTCATTTATAAAAGCCGTGCTTCATTTTTTTGTGTGTGTCGGGACCAGGGTTCAAACTCATGACCTTGCACTTGCCAGGCAGGCACTTGTGCCACGGAGCTATCTCCCCTGCCCTTGTTCTTCATTATTTATTGATCTATCTGTTGGCTTTTGGCTTGAATTCTTGGTGATCCTCCTGCTCCAGCCTCCCAAATGCCGGGATTATAGGCATGCACCAGTATGCCCGGCGACACAGATGTTTCTAGCTTTCGGGACCGTAGGTGTTGGAGGCTTGCCTTACAGAACATGCCGCTGGCCAGCCCCCATCTCTCCTGAGTTGTGTGTTGCAGACAGTGGATGTGGGAAATGCAGTCTTAGAGGGGTGGAGGTGATGGGTTGGTGAGTCACTCAGATGTATTAGAAAATATTAGAACTCAGTGAAATAATGAGGTTGAGCAACGCTTCTTGGCTGTTTACTTTGGAGGGAGTGGATGTGTGAAGTCGTCTAGGCTTGATAAAGTTTTAACGAGTATTTGCCTAGTGTAGCGCAGGATACTGAGGTGACTTTTAAGTAGAAGATTACAAATAAGGAAGGAGCTGAGAGGTGCCAGGCCACGTCTGGTGTCACATTTCCTTCCAAATTCCAGGTAGAATCACGCTGGATTTAGAGAGTGACATCAACCGTCCCGGAAGAATTAGGTGTTTGGAGGCAACTAGTTAACCACTGAAGGGCTCACATAGCTCTGGAGAATTGATGCTTGGCCATATTTTGAGAAACAGGAGGGTTTATGCACTTCTCAAGTGCCCGCTGTGTGTGAGGTGGGGGGGCAGATGAGTGTGGAGTTGAGTTCAGGGGGAGCAGAGGCCGGTGGGCACCCATGGGGGCGCGGGGGCAGGTGCCAGGGCCCAAGTCCCAGCTGCCGCTGCCAAACAAATCATTATAGGCAAGAAGGGCAGAGCAAGGCCTATGGAGTGGTGGGGGTGAGGGGGACCCCCTTGTTCTGTGTGCTTGGAAACTCTCCTGCCTCTGCTGTCTGAGCACCTTTGATTCTCCTTCGGCTGCCGCATGATCTGTGCGGTCCCAGCTCCTCTTCTGTGGCAGAGATGAACAGACCAAGGGGGCCGTGCCCGTGGAATCCTGCTTCAGGCAGAGCACCCTAGGTAGAAGATGGGGTCACCAGGACGGGACCCAGCCTCCTCTCGGGACCTGTGGCCCTGAGGACACAGATGTGACTTGATCAGTCGAGGTCGCAGCGGGGTGTTGGGGAGCCCCTCTGCAGAGCAGGGTATAGACTTGATCACTGAGAGTGGGGTGCAGACCAGGACTGGGGCCCAGGTGAGGAGCTTGGAGGGTTGGTGTGCACAGTGTTCCAGCCTGTCCTGCAGGTGGCACCTCAGTGGGTGCCTGCTGGGGTGGGGGTCAGTTCATTGCCCACCAGAGGCCTCCTGTAGCCCAGCGCCAAACCGTGAGGTGTTGGGGCCAAAACTGCTGCTTTTCTTTCCATCATCAGACTTGGGGCACGTGTGGTGGGGGCATGGACAACGAAGGAGTGGCCTCAGAGGCTGGGAGGGACACAGGTCTCAGGGGGACCTGGAAGCATCAGGGACAGGACATCCACCTTGGCACCAGGGAAAGTAGTAGGCAGAAGGACCCTTGGCAGGAGCTGGTCAAGAAAGACTGCCAGACCCAGAAAGTGACCTGTGTTCTTGGTGACACCAGCACTGCACCCAGGACCTGGGGTCACTGTAAGGAATCCCCTTGGGTTTGGATCGATACAGATGCCTGTGCACCCCAAAACCTGGTGCTAAAGCCTGTTGGAGTGGGACAGTACCCGGGCAGGGGGCTGTGGGGTGTGGCCTGTGCCTGGGGCCCTCGTTTTGCCAGCACGAGATTCAAATAGGCAGATTCCATCTGGTCCAGCACAGGGTGTGGAAAATACTTCCAAGCTTGACATGGTTTTTCAGGTCACGGCCTCCAGGGAAAATAGTTTTCTCCACGCTTTCTGGCTGTCCTCTAACCTGAACACAGGTTCGTCTAAGTGCCCAGGGCTAAATTCCTAGAGATCAGGAGGCACAAGGAATTGCCCACCCTTTCAGTTCCGTGCTCCCTGGCTTCCTGTTGTTTTCTGAGATGTTGGTGTTAGAAGGGTGGCAGGGTTGCCTGAGGACGCAGGCAGGCTGGGGCATCAGGGCTTGATGGTTCAGCCTGGTGCTGGTGGCCACTCTTGTCATGGAGGCCAAGGTTCTCCTTAACCCCCATTGAGGGCTGGGCCTGGCACTTGGCAAGTATTTTCGGGTCATTTCTGGAGTGGTGGACGGGGTCCCAGGGAAGGGGCTGCCTCCCTGGCTCAGCATCCCAGGACACTGAGCCAGCCCAGTGCTCCCTGCCGTGCTGGGGCACTTGCCCAGGGGAAGAGACAGGGCATTGCCTATCAGAACTCAGGGGCTTGGATTCTCAGTGCTTTATCTTCAGGTACGAACCTGTGGGTGTCTCTGCAGTCAGTGTGCCCATGAGGTGTGGCATTCCCAAGCTGTCAGAGCTCCACTCTAGCTAGCCCTTTACCTCCGTGCTTTCCCGCTGGGCTGTCTTCCCCAAGTCCTGCTCTGGAGGAAACCCAGAAGTTCTTTTTCAGGCAAATAAAGTGTGCACATTTGTCTGCGTGCAGGCCCACAGAAGCTGCTGTGAGGGCGCCTTGTGTAGGAGGCGCCTTTCCTCTGCCACCCCTATGCCCTGCATTGACGTTCTGGGGTGGCGGGCAGCTTGACGGAGGCCATGAAGGGTCTCTGAGAGCCGGGGGCTTTGAGGCTGGAAGTGGAACCTGTACAGTGCCTTCCTGAAGGAGGGGAGTCACTCCAGACCTTGGTCCCAGGGCCACCCCCCAGGGTGTCCTCTATGCTGGTGGGCAAGTCATAGCTGGAGGTGGGGGGAGACAGGAGCAGCCTCAGCCTGGCCATGCCTGCACTCGGTCCCATGTCCTTGTACCCTCAGCTCCGGGTGATGCTCATAGTGCAAGGCCAGCCAGTTTAGTGACAGGTGCATGGCCTTGCCTCGGTTTCCCAGCGGAGCTGGGCTGACGCACACTGTGTGTAGGGATGTGATGTAGGCTGTGTGTCGAGGATGTCTATGATGGGGCGAGCTGGTGTCTAGGATGGGGCCGTCATCTTGTTATGGTTTATGTCTGGTTGTCCCCCCAAGGCCTCATGGGGTGGACTTCTAGAGTTTGTGATTAACTTGTGATCCAGTGGGATTATAGGTGTGAGTGCTGCTGGGATTATGGGTGTGAGTGCTACACCCAGCCCGAGGCAGAGAGCCTGAATATAATGTAAGAGAGACAGAGACAGAGACAGACTGGCTCTCTGCTGCCATTGTCGCCCCTGCTCCTCCCAGTTTGCTCTTGCTGTTTTCCACCGCCATGAACTGCTGCCCTCTGCCACGTGCCAGTTTGAGTACAGACTAAAATTTCCAGTGACTGTGAGCTAAATAAACCTTTCCTTCCTTCATTTGGGGTGTCGATTTTGTCCAAGCAACAAGAGAAGAGTAACTGAACACACCTGGAACTCCAACGTTACCTCTTTGGCTGGACATACAGGAGGGGCTGCACCCTGTTAGGTGTGGCCGGCTGCTGCGGCTGGCTGTGGCTGGCTGTGGCTGGCTGTGGGGTCCTCTCTCCCGCTCTCCCAGCTCCCCTTTCTCCATATTTGTCTTCCTGTCTGCTCCCCTGGCTTCTCTGGCAACCAGTGGGGGTCTGGACAGACAGCGTGAGGGGAAGCTCAGTGCTGGGGCTTCCAGTGGCCTGTGGTAGCTTGAGGGGAGCCGAGTGTGCCCTCAGGGTGGGCCTGCACTGTGGTCTTATGTTAGATCTTTCTTCAGAAGTCTGAGAAGCTAACTAGGGCCAGCACAGTTAGGATAGGGCTGGTGTGGCCCTGAGGCCTTGTGTCCCAACCTGTGGCCTCCTCCCTTTGTGCGGTTCTTGTTCCTCAAGGAAATGCGGGAGGAGGTGACAGTTCTCTCTTCCCTCTCATTAGTCCCCCTTTCACTCTGACCACATCCAGCGTGGCCCGTGTGCTGGCCCCGGGCGATCTCCACCACCATTGCTTGGTGCTGCCTCCGTCTTCCATGGCCCTGGCCACTCTGACTTGATCCCAGCGCCGACCTACTGTAACCCCACTTCCAGTCCGAGGGAATCTGTTCTGTGCCACCTCCCTTGACCTTCCAGGGTCTCTCTGTGGGGACCTGGCCACAGAGGGCTGAGGGCTCCATCCTTGCCGCCCACTAGGGGCTGGGTACTGCTCAGGACACGGGCCAGGAGCTCAGCGTGTGCGCAAAAGCAGGAGGGCTGAGGGCTCAGAGGCAGGAGTGTGGCCCCGCCTCAGGAGTTCCGTGGGCTGGGCTGGGCTGCGGGAGGAGCTGTGTGGGGTGTTGGGCCAGGAAGGGCAGCTCCCTGAGTGGGGCAGGGTTGGGGGTCAGTGAAGCCCCATGTGGGGAGCAGGGGCAGACACAGTTGAGGACCCATACCACATGGCAACTGTGGACCTGCTCTTTGAGGAGATCCACCTCCAAAGACCCCGGTCCCCCAGTGAGAGCCTGCTCTTTTCACTTCTCCCTCTTAGTCCCCCATCCATCCGTCTGTCTATCCATCTGTCCATCCATCGATCCATCTGTACACCCATCCATCCCTCTATCCATCCGTCTGCCCATCCATCCATCCGTCCATCCATCCATCCATCCATCCACTTGTCCATCTGTCTGCCCATCTATCCATCCATCCATCCGTTTGTCTTTCCATCCATCCGTCCATTTGTCCATCTATCTGTTCATTCATCCATCTGTCTACCTATGTATCCGTTTGACCATCCATCCACCCAACCACCTGTCTATCCATCCCTCTGTTCATTTGTCCATCTGTGTCTGCCCAACTGTCCATCCATCTGCCTGTCCATCCATCCAGGTTTTTCTTCCATTTTCACTCCTTGTTTTATGTCTTTTTTGGTCATTTAAGGATCTTTCTTCCGATCTAATCTGAGCAGCGTTTGGTTAAGGTGAGCCGACAGCAGCGCATTCCAGTGAAACCGCGCAGTGTCAGCCTTTGCAGATAAGGACTCTTGCAAGGCAGGAGCTGGGGTCAGCGAGCTGATTGTTTTCGTGGCCAGGATGGAGCTGGTTATTCAGCTACTGTGCAGTTGCCCCTGAGGCCTGCTGTGCGAGGCCGTGGCCCTAGCATGGTCCTTTAGTGCAGGGTGCTACTGGCTACTAGGTGGCAGGGGGCCTCCTGTGAGCGCAGAGAGAGTGAGGTTTTCCAGGAGATGAGGCCCAGCTTGTGCCCTCCTGGTTGCCTGGCTCATGCCCTCCCAGCTGCCCATGCTGGCTGCCTGAGT
>PVKN010012508.1:0-20695 GCA_004027915.1 Capromys pilorides
AAACAGAGATAGAGAAGAAGAAGAGAGAGACAGAAACAGGGAGAGGGAGGGAGAGAAGGAGGGACAGACAGAAAGAGACAGACACAAAGAGACAGATGGAGAGACAGAGAGAGACAAAGACAGACAGAAATATATAGACAGAGACCAAGAGAGAGAAACAGAGAGAAAGAGGGAGGGAAGGGAAGGAGGGAGAAAGAGACAGAGTTGTCTTTGTCCGACGCCACTCCCTGCCCCTCCTCTTTGTGCAGAACCAAGCAACAGCAGGTGCTTTGGAGAAGGCTGGACCTCAGGGAAACCAGCAGGCAAGTGTCAGTGATCCACACAGACACAGCCCGACGGTGCTCTTAAGGTTTTAAAACTGACTTTGTGTCAGTTGCTGTCACAGCTTACAGACCACAGACAGCAAACAGGGGGCTCAGCTGCAGCGGCTCGAAATACTCCTTCTACCGTTGCCTATCAGACCTGGAGAGATCAGAGCAGGCACAGGGGCTACGGACCCTTCCATAACAGTGGCACTGATTGGCCAGTGGGCCGGCCCTGGGCCTTTGCTCTTTTGTGGCTTTTGCATCTATATCTGATCTCTGCAGCCACTGGGTTGGGGATGCTCCATTCTAAATTCAAGGGCAAATTGTTCCTTACACTGGTTCTCAGAAGAAAAGCTTTCTGTAATCTGAGGGTCGGGGAAGGGAGAAGAGGAAAGAAAGGTGAGAATGAGCCCTTGGGGAGTTTTATTTAGTAGAGGAGAAATCAGACTTCAAAGAAAGGAAAAGCTGGATTCAAGCCACACGGAAGAGTCTCCGCCCTGCTGCGATTTCCTCTCGCAAAAGCGAGACCGTGGGCCCAACTGTGGATGCGCCGTCTCTACTCCGAGTTGGTTATCTCAGGCGAAATCTGTCCTGGCACCAGGAGCCTAGGACAACAAGGCCCGAGGAGTAGGATCTTGGGCACAGAACTCTGCAGCGCTGCTCGAGGTGGCCAAGCAGGTGGCACTCGAGAGCTCCAAACTCTCCCTCTTGTCACCAAGCACAAGCATGTGCGGAACTGGCAGAAGGACAAGACGAAGGACAGGACAGCAGGGTCAGACCAGATCCAAGGGATCCTTTCCTACGACTGTTTCCTCTGCAGAGCTCTGAGCAAGCTGCAGAACCCGTTTCACACTGTTTGTGTTGGAATTAATTAGAGCAACATTGTAGTTACTATAGCTGTAGCTATGTAGAGAAGAGCGCGGCTCACCTGAGTTACGCTCCACTCTGTTCGTTTTACAGAGGCCAGAGGAACACAGCTCCCATTGATTCTAACAGAAGTTGTGGACAGAGGTCACGGTGCAGAGGCCCTAAGAGAAGCTCCGTCCTAGCTGGTACCTCTAGGGGCTGCCGTGCTGCTGTCCCCAGAGCGTGTCACGGTGCATGCACATGATCGGTGGCATGTTTCTCTTCCGATGTGAGCAGCCAGCAGAGCTCCGTGAGAACAGCATGGTGACCACCTTCTTCCCCAGCAGCACACGCGCCATGTCATGTCCGTGACGAAGTCATCCTGCACCAGCACAGGCCTGCGGAGCTGCAGATGGACCCCGCTGTCGCCGGCCACCATGGCTGGAAGTGTAGAGCTGATGGGCTCTGAGCTGGGGCCTTGCAAGGCAAGGAGGAGGCAAAGTGCTAGGATGCATTCACGGAGGGACAGGAGAATGCACCCACCAAGTGGAAGCGCAGGCAGCAATACTCACGGGGCATGGTGAGGCACCTGCGAAGGGCGAAGCAGGAACAGTGGCTCCCTCAGGGCGTAGCTCGAGCTTTAGCACCCGGCGCTGCTACCAAGAGCTTGTAGAACGCTTGTTTTCTCTCTGCCTGTAACCATTATTTAGGACTTGTAGTTTGGCCGGTTTAAGAGACATCGAGCAAACCGGTAAGGTTGGCTCTGGTTGCGCCTAGGTGAGGCACCAGGGCACGGCTGTGGGGACGCCTCCTGGGTCCTGGCTCTGCCTCCCTGGCACTCCTGCCCCATGCTGCTCTGCACCCAGGAAGTCAGGAGGGAGCTGTGCTGCAGCGCGGACTCGACCGTGATGTGCTGCTGCGCCTCTGATCCAGAGCGGTAGAATCGGCGGGCCACGGACTACGACCTCAAAAGCCATGACCTGGATAAGTGTTTCCTCCTTTAACGTGTGTGCACCAGGCATTCTGCCCCAGTGATAGGACAGGTGACTGATAATACAGCATCCTCCAAGATACTGAGTGCCTGCTACATTGGGGCAGCTTGAGGGCGTTGGCGTTCCTCCAATCCTGGAAGAAGATCTAAGGAGAAAAGCCCGCATGTGAAACATGGCCCTGCCTCAGCAACCCTCAGCCTCCATGTGCACCTCTGTGTGCCCAGCATGGTCAGGCCCACTGCTGCTCCCCAGAGCAGTGAACTCCATGAGAAGGGTTGTGAGTCTCGGGGTGTCAGGGTGAGTAATCTTCTCAATGGATTTTCGGGAGACTCACCTTCTTAGAAGACTCGAAGTTTATTCTACAAAGGAGATCATTCTTGAGAGTTAAAAAATAAACAATAGTAAAAGACAATAGTGAAAGGGAGATTACCAGCAGCGTGTTTTCAGTACAATCTCAAGACAGATTTTTATCAGTAGCATGTCTATATAGCGCAGAATATTTATGGCTACTAACATTTTCTTGGTGGTGACTGTGACCTCACTTTTCTTTGACTAATCTGTCTTTTTTGCCTGTTGTTATGGTTTGTGCCTAGGTGTCCCTCCAAAGCCTCATGCAGTCATCAGGGCAACTTGTAGAGTTTGTGATTAATTCGTGGTCCAATGCTGGGATTATGGGTGTGAGTGCCACACCCGCCCGGGATCGGGGAGCCTGAAGGCAATGTAAGGGAGGGAGAGACCTGCTTTCAGCTCTCTGCTCTCCGCCCCTGCTCTTCCTTTTCTGCTCTTGCTGTTCTGCTGTTTTCTGTCACCATGAACTGCTGCCCTCTGCCATGTGCTGCCCTGCCTTGGAGCCAGCCAAGTATGGACAGAAACCTCCACAAACTGTGAGCTGAATAAACCTTTCCTTCCTTCATTTGAAGTATTGGGTATTTTGTCTCTGCAATGAGAGGAAAGTGATCAAGTCACCTGAGACTAAATAAATATATTTATAAATATATATTTATAAATATATTTATGTATTCCCTGGTTAAAAATCAACTCATGAAAAGCCAACTAGTTGGAAGACCCTGAGCAATGGAAGGGTGGGAAAGTCTGCCCTTCTAGGAGCAGAGTGGCTGTTGCTTCCCCTGGTGGCTGGCAGCAGTCACGGCTCCTAGCTAGCCTTTCAGGACACGCAGACTGCAGGTGCTGGGCGGTTATGACTTCGTGATCTCGTCTCCCTACATTTATAAGCTCGGGGTCGAGGCTTCCAGGGTTTGCCAACTCCTTTGGTACCAGGAACTCCCACAGGAGGTGAGAGTGCTGCCTTCCGGGCTAAGGCTTCTCAGGCAAGGGTGCTTCATTCTCCTCAGTGCTCCACTGGGCAAAATTCTCCAGGTCCTCTGGACTCTTCTCTAGCCAACCCCAAGTTTTTCTTAAGGCGGTGGGAGCCCAAGTCCTTGTCCCACTGGCAGGGAGCAGAAAGAACACCCCCAGAGCTTTGGACTCTAGCTGGTTGGCCAGTGTGTTGGTCCATTTCCTATCCCTGAGACAAAAGCCCTGCAGGTTCAGCTCGGAGGGGCTCAGGCTTACTCTGGCTCACTGCTTTCATGAGGCTTTTCAAGGGCTCAGGGCTCCATTTCAGGCCCATGTGGGGCAGTAGCACCATGCCAGCAGGGCAAGGCAGAGGGAGGCGCTCACTTCATGGTGGCTGGGAAGCGGAGAGGGGCAAGACTCAGTCTCCAGGTCTTGTGACACCCCCTCCCCCCGCCATCCACTAGGCCCAGCCTCCCCAGGGTCTCTGGTCTCCCAGGAATGTCCTCAAATTATGATCCCATGAGAGCACTAAGCCATGAATGAGGTCAAAGCCCTCATGCTCCACTGTCTGTCTGAAATTCTCACCTTGGCACACATGACACTTTGGGGGATATTTTATTTCATTTTCTAAAAGTTTATTATTATTATTATTATTATTATTATTATTACTTATTTGTTACAGGGTCTCATTATACAGCTCAGACTCATACTGATCCTCCTGTCTCAGCCTCCCCAGTGCTGGGATTACAGGTGTGCACCACCACACCTGGTCTCAGGGCCTGCACAGTGAACCTGGTGTTCCCAGGCAAGCATGTAAGCTGTACCAGGGATCAAACCTGGGACCTTGTGCTTGCCAGGCAGGCACAGGTCGAGCTATCTCACCAGCCCTGGGGGGATATTTTAGATCTGAACTATAACCGCCAGAAGTAGAGGAAGCTACACACTCTTCCCTGTGCTCCAATTCGTGAGCTCATAAGAAACGTGAGAAGTGAGCTGCCGGGTCAGGCTGGCCGCTGCGCCGCTGGGCTCAGCCTCCAGCCCAGCCCGGCCTTGCGGCCTCCCCAGGTCAGTAGGTTCTCCGGGTGGACATAAGCTCTGTGGTCCTCCACTTTGCGCTTTCACGGGGTCATGGTCACTGCTGCAGTATTTGTGGGTTTTCATGCGTCATTCTTTACTCTTCCCACCTGACTATGAGGGGGAGGCCCACCCCTGCCCCTTTGCTGTCACAGTCTCAACACCTCACTGTGCAGCTTGAACAGAGATAAATGATTTTTTGAGCAACTGAAAGAATGGGTGAATGAAACACTTCTCGAGACCTTTTCTGCAACTCTTTTATGTTCATGCCGGTCACCTTTCTATCTCTATAACAGCCAGCCGAAAGTAAACCAACTTGACAGGAACAGTTCTTTTTCTCTGACAGTGTTGAAGGCTTTGGCATCAATTGGTCAGTCCCAACGACTTTAGACCTGTGCAAAGGTGGCACAGAGGAGGGGTCCATGGACCGGCGCATGTATGCATCCCCAGTGACCTATGCTCCCACTGGCCCCGTGTCTTGAGGCTTCCGCCACACCCCAGAAGCATGAACATGGAACACCTGTTCTGCACTGTTGTGGGACTTTCAAGAGGCAAACTGTACTCTTTCTCTTGGAGCAGGCAGTGGCAGCAGTGGTGGCGGCTTCTTTTGCAACTATGGCCAAGACTAAGGCTCAGGATCTTCACAGCAAGAAGAAAGAAGAGTTGTTGAAACAGCTGGACAACCTGAGGTGGAGCTGTCACAGCTGTGCTTCGCCAAAGTGACAGGCGGTGCAGCGTTGGAGCTCTCCAAGATCCAAGTTGTTCGCAAATCCATCGCCCGTGTGTGGTGGATTCAGTCATCAACCAGACCCAGAAAGGAAACCTCAGGAAATCTCACAAGGGCAAGAGTTATAAGGCCCTGGACCTGTGACCCAAGAAGACACGAGCCATGAGTCATGGGCTCAACAGGCATGAGGAGAAGCTGACGACCAAGACACAGCAGCAGAGGGAGTGTCTGTATTCTCTTTGCAAGTTCGTCATCGAGGCTTAGCAGCGTGACAGTAAAATTCAAATTCAACTTCATATTCACTGTTCATAGACCTCATAATGAATGAGTAAAAATATGTCATGTGCAACTGCCTTAGAGCTGTATGGAATGTAAGTGGCTCTTCATGCTTTTCAAGTAGTATTGAAACCCTGAGGAGGTGTGATTGTCATGGTTGGTGGTTAGCAGACAATTTATCCAACCAAAGCCACCCACACTCTAGATGCTTCCACTGCCCATACAGGCCCTTAGGAATGCACGCACACCCCTCCCTTCAACACCACCCCCACCCTGAAGGCCTTCCTCTGTGGAGATAGTATCCCCCCCCGCTACCCATTTCCACAAGTCCACAGCTCATGACGGAGTGAACAATAATATTTGGAACTCATCCCAGATGTGATTTGCATTTCAGTGGAGGCCCTTGGGCTGATTTGAGATGACACAAGGTCTTTTTCAGTAGGTACAAATTTGCTTTAATGTAACTTAGAAAATAATTATAAGTAGACACTGAGTTATTTCACAAGTACTGCTTTGGATGAAGTGTGTATAAGAAAAGTTAGTTTAAAGAAAAATGTCTGATAAACAAGAGGAAATGTCTCACTGATCTAGCAAATACTGGGAGGGCAGCGTGTCATGTTAGGACACAGGAAAGTCAACCCTGGAGTGTGGCCTCTCGGCATTTGAGCAGGAAGCAGAGGCAGGACGATCTCTCTGCCCTATCTGTGGCACTGACCTCAGAGTGGGCCCAGTACCTAGGGCCTAGGGAGAGCACTGACCCTCTGAACTTTGCGCTCTCTCTCTCTCTCTCTCTCTCTCTCTCTCCCTCATGTGACCACTGTCCTCACTGTCCTGCCTGTACCTTCAGGATTATGTCACCCAGCAGTGCCAAAAAGAGTCTGAACAAACAGACCCTGGGGAGCCCCTCACAGGCCTAATGCCTTTGGATCAGACCCTTTTGCCTTCCACTCACACTTCTGCTTGATAATTTACAAAAATACACCAATTACAACTTGTACTGCCATGAACATTGGTGCACATATATTGCTGTGGTGCAACGTTTTTAATTCTTCTGGGAAAATACCCAGAAGGGGAATAGCTGGTTTGAATACAACATCTAATCCCAGTTTTCTGAGGAACCTCCACACTGATTTCCACAGTAGCTGTACCAATCTACATCTCCTCAGCAGAGGAGAAGGGCTCCTTTTTCCTCACAGCTCCTTCAAGATTTGTTATTGGTTCACATTTTAATGAGAGCCATTTTTTTCTGAAAGGAAAAGAAACTGCCCCCCCCAAAGCAAAAAATAACTGGGATGGGGAAAGGAGAAAAGAAGGAAGGAATATATATTAGCTAAAATAATTGTACTATTAATTTCTATTAGTTCATTGAAAGGAATAGTGTTTATGATTGTTTGACTCATCTGTAATCTGAAAATAACAACATGCACTGTAATAACCATCGATACTTTGCTATCATTTTGTCTTGAAATTCTGTATCTTTTTTATTGTTATTTTAAAATTATTCTCTTTAAAATAAAAAGTACCCAAATTTCTATTTCTTTGCTCCTGAAGACTTTCACATCATGTAAGACTTAGCTCTTAAAATTTGATATGCTTTCCTTTTTGTTACTCTGTCTTTGTGATATTGTGTCATTACAAACATTGCTATGTGTGAAAGAAATCACTGTACGTTAGCTACAGTAAATAGCTTAAGTTTGAGACACATGCCTGCATCCAAAGAGACATGAACATATAGGCAGGCACTCAGTAAATGTCCCCTGGCCCCTTTGTCTAATAGACAAGTGCTAAGCTCCTCCTGTGTGTCCCAAGTGCCAGAGGAACAATGATAATCAAGATAGCAAGAACTTCTTTCCTCCCCAAGCCATCACCATGCATGGGAAGGAGGGGGTGGGCACATAAATGGGCTAGGAAAGAAGGAAGGAATGAAAGAAGAAGAAAAATGGGGGGGGAGGTATTAATGAATATATTAGGGATAGAGAGAAAAGCTTTAGCGAGCTAGTCTCTCTCCTGTCCTCAAATAATTCTACCTGACTGTACTTTTTGCTCCTATGGACTGAGCAATCCAGACCATTATGTTTGCCTTTTTATTTTTGAGGTTCGATAGAAACAAGAAGATGTTTCCAACAAGGAGTATTTCCTTGAGCAACGGTTAGGTCCACTGATAGATATTTTGGTAACATCGTCTGGATGCATTAGGTCATTAATGTCCCACAAAGTCAAGGACACTGGGAAAGGCCACAGTGACCCTCGTCACTTAGAAACTCAGAAGTGTGGAGGGAGGGCATCCGAGGAGGCCGGAGGCTCTCTACCCCACGGGGAGGGAGGAGGTTCAGAGAGTGGTCCCTCACTATCTTGTGATTCGACTTGGACTGGTGGGGATGGGTGGCTCTGTGCCTGGCATTCTCTATAGATCAGTGAATAAAGACCAGGAAGATCTCTGCGAAGGAAGGATAATTAATTACTTACATTACAGCCAAACTGCCTAAGTGGATTTTAAAAAAAAAATATTAATCTAAAGGATTTATTATGGAATTTTTGCTCTATCGTGGGATTTTGTAGTACCATGTAATATACGTATGTTGTTAAAATTATATAGGTTTAGGAGTTTAGAAAATGGTTAAGAACTTTAGAAGTGTTTTTAAAAGTGTGGGAAAGGTTTATAAGAGCATGGGAAGAGTTTATAAAGCATATATATATATATATATATATATATATATATATATATCATTGTTACTTCATTGATTTTCAGTCACTGTGGGGTGTCTGGAACGTGACCTTCGTGATAAGTGGGGGACTACTGTACACGTCACTGTATCTGGAGACCCTAGGAAGGCTTCGTGCTGAGTTTCTGGTATCCATTTAAAGGAAAGCAAAGACCTCGAGGTGCGTAGCTGAGAAGCAGGTACAGGGAAGTTCTTCACATCTGGCTTTAGATGCCACTTCAAGTTCTTAAACTGGAACCTCAGCCACCCCATGGGAAATCCACTCTGCCTGTCCCTGTGGCCCTTCTGCAGTTAGCATTTCCCTCGGTTCCCCACGGTGTCCTGGGGGGGGGCGTGGGTGGTTCCACACCCGGCACTTGCTATATGTCAGTGAGTAAAGACCAGGAAGATCTCTACAAAGGGAGGATAATTAATTAATTACATCCCCACTACCTAAGCACTGTTCTGAAGGAAAGTGTGACCCACCACCCCCGCCCCCAAATTCATGGCTCATCCTTGGAAGATGGAACCCAGACTGGGAACACAATTAGCTCCACACTCTTGCCCTGTGACCATGGGGCCATTAGCAGAATCCTTCCATGCTTTCCAGCTGTTTCTGTCAACTTCCCATTGAGAGAATAATGCTATCTGAAGGAAAGGAGGCAGGAACAGCATCATACCGTATGGCCCAACCTCTGTTTGGCATATCTGGTTTTCTACATCAGCCTGTGAAGTAAATGGGATTAATCCTGGTATACAAAAGAAACACATAGGACATCCAGAAATAACTGACCCCAAATCATGCAGCAGATACATAATGAAAGAGCCTAAGTTCAATTATTTATTTAGTTTTGCAGAACCAAGGATTGAACTCATGACCTTGTACTTGCCAGACAGGCACTTGTGCCACAGAGCTATCTCCCCAGCCCCCTAGGAGTCTAAGTTCAATTGAGCCAGGCATGGTAGTGCATGCCTGGAATCCTAGCATTTGGCAGGCTGAGGCAGGAAGATCAGCCTGAGTTCAAGGCCAACCTTGGCTGCTACTCATTGAGCTCAAGCCCAGCCTAAATTAAATAGTGAGACTTTATCTCAAAAGCAAACAAACAAACCAACAACAACAAAAACCAGTTGGAGCGGAAGTCGGACTCCAAATTCAAAAGATCACTTCTGCATGTGCCAGTTAGGTCATGCAAAACCAGCAACTGCGCCGGGGCACCACAGGCCCATAAGGGCTGCGCCAGGACTCCAGGCTATGCGACACCAGGAGTAAACGCCATGGTAGGTGTGTCCCTATACTCCCTTCAAGGTCAAAGCCCACAGTCATGGATGGAATGCCATGGCTGTGCCCTAATTGGGGTGAGGGTGAGGGTGCTGGAATCCTAACAGGTCACGCGTTTCCTGGGCATGCGCCCTCCAGCGCCAGCGCCAGGAGGTGGGGAAGGCTTGAGGCTGAGAGAGTCATGCTTTGTGTTTCTCTAAGAGATGGATGAACTGGGCAGATTCACCAGTTTCTATTTCCCCCTCTCTAGGGGGCAGCAGAAAGAGGTAGCTCTGACTGGATAGAAAGAGGATTTGATCAATCCATGGCCGGGCCATTTTCCAGTGAGTGAAGCACTTGACAGTCCTACCCGCATCTCCTCATCTGAAAGGCCTGGAAATTGATGAGAACATGAGCCGTGGGCAGGGCAGGGCTTGGAAGTGTGTAAGAGGCACAGTACAGAATGAACTGGCAGGTCAGAAGGGGAGGGAGAGCGCCAACACTTATTAGGGAACTTAACAGACTCACCCTCTCTATATCATGTGCATATAAGTGTGTGGGATCCTTTGGACACACTGCTGCGTCCATCTCTCACAGCAGCTTGTCCAGGTTCCCACTGTTACCCACAGTCACCCCCTTTGAAGACAAAGAACCAGCAGGACGTTGGCTTAACTGAGGTCCCTGGTTAGTTTGAAGCAGATTTGAATCAAATGCAACTCCCTGGAGTTCTGCGCTCCTCTCTGTCTCTCCATATAAAAGACAATCTAATGCTTTGGTACAATCATGTCCTTCACTGACAACGATGAGATCCAGATGACTGGGCATACAGTTGTGACAGATTAGACACAGGCCGTCAAACTCTAGAACTCTAGTGATTGTATGCTGGATGTCCCCTTGGAGTTGTACCCTTGGAAATGTAACTGTAGCTGTTGACCTTTGAGTATTGTTTTCATTCACTCACCCGTTCTTTACTTTGATGCTTGCTTATTGAATACCTTGTTTGGGTCAGAGCTGCCCTGTATGGCAGAGCGGTACATGTGGCAGTCAGTGAGAGAGAAAGTGATTCCATGAAGGAGATGCCCCGGAGTCCAGGGAGCAACATCCAGGGTGGAGGTCTCCTGGGGTCTCTGGATGGGCAGGAGGCGCCTTGACATGGGGCCAGGGAACTCTGCCTCACAGGGCTCCTGGACCAGGGCCCGATGGCAAGGCCAAGCGAGCTATGTGGGCACAGGAAGGAAGAAAAACGCGCTGTGCAAGGGAAACGGTAGGCAAGAACTCTCCACTTAGAGGAACAGAGGGGAGCCTGCTGTGCCCACAGGGAGGGGAGGTCAGGGCAGAGGGCATGCCTGGAGAGCAGGAGAGGTAGGCAGGGCCCAAATCACATGCCTCCTGCAAGCCGTGTCAAGGAGTCTGAGCACATGCCTGGGAGCCTAGCATTGAGATGCCAAGGTGGGAGGGTTGCAAGTTCTAGCCTTGCCTGGTAGTTGAGCAAATCTCTGTCTCAAAATAAAAAAAAATAAAAAAGGGCTAGAGATGTTTCTGTCCCTCATACTACCCTGCTCCCAAGTCTGAGTTTCGTTCTGTTGGTCTCAGGAATCCTTCAGAAGAATCTGAAGTGGTGGCTCTGGTCTCTGCACCACACTCTGCTGCTCCATACAAATTCCCTTCATAGGAGCATTTGCATTTTTTAAACAGAGGGAAGGAATTGCAGCAGGATGAATTCCTGGCGTTTCCACAGTTAGTGACTGTAGCTGGTCAGTGTCTATTTGGATTTGGGTGAGAATGTGAACTCCTCTAGAAGTCACTGGCCAGCACCCACACAATACCACCAGGCTGTTAATCAGAAGTGTCTCTGTCTATTGGAGGTCCAGCAGGGATTTACCTGTGAGGCCACTGGTCCTAGGCTTGTCTCTCTCCTCCACAGGGGCTTGCGCACCTCCCAAGCCACGATGACAATCTCCAAATTCTCATTTGTACTCTAGTGTGTTGCACTGATTTCTGTCCCTGTGACAAGATCCCTGAGGTGACTCATTCCTGTGACCTGTGACAAGATCCCTGAGGTGGCACATTACCTGTGACAAGATCTCTGAGGTGGCCCATTGCTTGTGACAAAATCCCTGAGGTGGCCATTCCTTGCGACAGGATCCCTGAAGTGACCCACTCCCTGGGACAAGATCCCTGAGGTGGCCCACTCCCTGGGACAAGATCCTTGAGGTGGCCCATTCCATGTGACAAGATCCCTGAGGTGACCCATTCCTTGTGACAACATCCTTCAGGTGGCCCATTCCCTGTGACAAGATCCCTGAGGTGGCCCACTCTCTGTGACAAGATCCCTGAGGTAACTCATTTACAGGGAAGAGGCATTTAGACTCCCAGTTTCAGAGACTGCAGTTGTCCCTCCAAACCTTTCTTCCACCCCTGGAAGGAGCCGACTTTAGAATCCTGCGGTTTTGACATAACCTGGATGCAGACACAGACCAATGGGTAACTGAATTCCGTACTTTGCATCAAGGGGCTGAACCCGTCTGAGCTCAGTTTTGTCAACTAGAGGTGATGGTAGCAAAGTCTCCCAGGATTCCTGGGGAATAGAAACGGGTGCCATCCAAAAGCATTGGTGCAGCGCCTGCCAAGCATTAAGTGCCCAAAAGTGCATACTTATAAAAATGGGAGGAGCGGGGCCAGTGAGATGGCTCAGCGGTCTAAAATGCCTGCTTAGGCAAGCTTAGGAGACTGCAAGGACCGTGGTTCGATTCCTGGCATCACATGCTGCTCCAGCCCCAACCCCAGGGCAGACTGAGCCGGCCATAATACAGAAAAAATAATAATAAATAATAACATAAAAATTGGAAGAGCAAATCCTTAACACGTAAACCCCAGATCAGGTGAGGACATCACCTGGAGATCTCCATCAGGCACGTCACCCCTGTACCATGGACCAAGGCCAGAGGATAAGAAAGAACATCGACCAAGAATATTTCTTCAGAACACTTACTTAGTATTTTTAACAAAACACGAAGTTTAATATTAGAATCAGTTAACCCTGGGAGATAGAAAAGTGAATAATAAATAAAAACAGGTAGAAGTTTAGTTCTATTGGATGTATACAAGGGGAATAATTAACTCATCTCATCTCAAAACATGTAAATGAGGGCTTAGGAGCATTTTCAAAGCACTGCATCTAACTCCAGTTACATATGCAGAATTTGCTACATTATAATAATTAGGGTTTTTTTCCACAAAAGATTTATTTATTTTGAATAGAAGTATTAAATATTATACTAATTACTGGTTATTTTACTTTGTACCCAGGGAAAAGAAATGAATATTCATTAGCTCCTTAAGCTACTGATCCTCCACGGGCTAGACGGATTCCGATAACACCGGGAAGCGGTGGGTGGGTGGGAAACGCTCCCTGTAAAGCCTGGCGCACGCTACAAATCACAGCCCCATCTATACCGCTAAGGCGCATGCGTTACAACCCCCACGAGGGTTCTGGGAGCATTTCACCTCCCGGAGCTCCAAGCTGCGCAGCTGGAGGGCAAGGGAAGCTCTGGAATTGATCATCAAACAACAGACTCTTCCTCTCCACATAACTCAGTGATTGTGAACAAGTTTTAAAAATTTAAACATGAGTTTATAGAATAAAACTAACACCCCCATACCTCTCAGACATGTCTTTTCATAGCAAAGGAATGCTTCTTTCTTTTTTTTTTTAGGTACTGGAGATTGAACTCAGGACCTTGTACTTGCCAGGCAGGCACTTATGCTGCTGAGCTATCGTTCTAGCCCAGCAAAGGAATATTTCAATACACATTTCAACCATTCTTCTGACTTGGTCTTTGTTCTTCCTCTGAGGAAAATGCCCACCCAAAAGACCCAGGGTTGAAATTTTAGCTTTGGCGTTCTCACTATAGTTCCATAGTAAACATTGTTTTGTTATTGTTATTATTTCCTTCATTTTATTTTGTTTTTCCCTTCAATGAAGGGAAAAAACTAATTAGTGAATGCATTTCTCTAGATATCCCTCCGGTTAAATTTCAGCCCTAGATCAGCCTAAGACACGCCTACGCTGCAGCCTATGAGCTGCTTGATTTTTATTTTGTGGTTTGTTAAGTTTTGTGAACCAATTTAGGGCTTCAACAGGCCACTAACTCAGGACAGGAGAGGTCAGCAGGCCTGGGCAGCCAGCCCTGTGGAGGAGCCATCCCTTTCCTGCACATGGCATGGGCACTGCCTCCCCACTGGCACTTGCACTGATTGCAATGTGCTGGCCAGGGCACACACCATGTTAAGGGGAAAAGCCATCCCTGGGGTCCTATCCACGGGTGCAGGGTTGGGATGGGTGGACTTCAGCACAACACAATCACTGGAAATTGCTAGCTCTCTAGAAAGCTAGAAAGTACAGATGTGATTTTCATATGATAATAAAACTTCCACATGTTTTTGCCCAGAGAAGGACAAAGAGAAAACATGAGACATTACAAGAGCTTTCAAAGTTTGGGAACTGGGAAGGAAGAGGATTCATTCCCGTGATGTTTACTGAGCACCAAGCCTGTGTTGTATGTAGACTCTCACTGTTTTGTGGGGTTTCAAGTCAACCAACTCCCATGACACAGGAATTTCTCCAATATGCAAGTTCAAGGGTCTATACCAAAAACACTGGATTATAACTCCAAGGAAGCTCCTGCATTGCTATTCGAAAAGTACCACCCATCCTTGTTGGCTACTCATCCATGAGCTCCACCTAACACACTGTATAAATAAAAATCCATGGGGCCGGCAAGATAGCTCAGCAGACTAAAGGGCCTACTTAGGCAAACTTAGGCAAGTGCAAGGTCCACAGTTCCATCCCTGGCACTACATGACTTGTCAGCCCCACCCCTAGAGCGGGCTGAGCCATCCAGGGTGCAGGCGTGGTGACACAAGCCTGTAATCCCAGCACTGGGGAAGCTGAAAGCAGGAGAATCACTGAGTCTGAACTGCACAGTGAGACCCTATAACAACCAAATACATTTCAACCAACCAATCAATCTATCAATCAATTAATGTCCTGGTCAGCCATGGACCAAAACTTCAGATACAGAGCTGGCTGCCAGGAGTTCCACGTAGGCAATTACAGGGGCCTCAGGTGAGCAGGTGTCCATCAAGGTCTCCCCAGCCAACCTAAGGAAGAGCCCAGTTTCTAGGCAAACCAGGTGCTGACATGCCTGGGACAACTAAATCGACAGTGTTTCAGAATCCACAGAGCAACTCTGGGCAGGAGAGAGACCTAGGAAATAAACGCTGGTCACATCTGGTTTCCAGCTGGCATTGAGAGAGGGTTAGAAGGAAATAATCCAACTCATTTAGCTGAAGGATTTATTTCCCTCTTTCCCTTCTCCATGTCCCTGGCATAGAAGTCACAGGAGCAACACAACCCTGGGGGTGGGGCATGCCTCGGACCCCTCCCTGGGAGTGCGTGATGTGTTGTCTTCATTTTCTGCTCTAATAGGTGCTGGTAATGCTCGTTGATGGGTTGTGTAGAGCTACAGATCTCACAAAGCCAAATGGAAGTGACTTAAAGATATTGTAGAAATTAATGACCCGCGAGAACTTTCTAGGGACTTAGATCTCATCTCCCGGAGCCTCCTCCAGGTCAATCTGTATCCACCTGTCCATTTCCCAGCATTTATTTTCACATTAAAAGTGGATTTAAATTGTCCAAATGATACATAAACTTGCATGGTAGAAAAATTCAAATAGAATATATATAGGAGGTGAAAATCCAGTCTACCCCCTACTCATACAGTAATCACTGTCCACATGAGGGTGACTTTTTCTAGAGGTTATTTTATGAATTAATTACATATACACACATCAACACATACTAGTGGGCTTATATGCTCAAATTATATTATATTACTTCACAACTTGATTTTGTGAAGTTTACTTGCTTCTCCCAATGTCGTACACATAATTTTTAAATAGCTGGATCATACTTCATGGAATAGATGTGTCCTTTTATTTTCATCCTTCCCCTATGGATGGCTTGGATCAATCAATTTTTAAGCAATTACAGAGTTTCCAAGGTAGCCAGGTAAGAGCAACATATAGAAAAAATTTTCCATACATTATCAATAATAATGAAAAAGTCAATTCACATACAAAAGAAATGCACAATATTTTAAAATATCTACAGACATTATTCACTGATACAAAAGATGACCAGATAGCAGAGAATATATATCTTGCTTGCAGGTAAGATTCAATCTTGCAAACATACCCATGATTTCAGTTATTTTTTATGAAACCTGAAGAAATTGTGATTCAGATATATCACCACTAAGAAAGTCAACCAATAAAGTCAATCAATCTTTGTATCCAGTATTCAATTATAATGATTTTTATTTTTAAATTTTATTAGCACCTATTTTACAATACATGGCTGCACTCTCGGGGCAATGCGGGGGAGCTGACACAACGCAGAATGCACCTAAACCCTTTCCTTATCCCCTCTCCCCAGCCCCAGCTCCTGGTTCTCTTCTCTTCTGCAATAGTTGTATTGCCTTGGTTCCTACTGTCTTTCATTTTGCTTTATAATTTATTTACATTTTAAGCTTCTAATATAAGACAAATGTTACAATATTTAAGATTGGGTGTCTGATTTATTTCACTTAATATTTTCGTCTCAAGGTACCTCCAGTTTTCTTTTTACAAATGACTATGTTTATACATCTTTATGGCAGAGTAGTATCCCATCATGTGTATAGTAAATGCCATTTTCTCTGTCACTAAGGCTTATTCCTACAATCACAGAAGAAACTGCCTGTGTTTTATAGCAACAGTCTCTAGATTTTTCATAGGTAGATTTTATCAAATTAATAAAATCTCCTTACCTTTCTAGAATGGCAAGAGTTTTATTCTTTTTTTTTTTTTTTTTTTTTTTTTTTTTTTTTTTTTTTTTTTTTTTTTTTTTTTTTTTTTTTTTTTTTTTTTTTTTTTTTTTTTTTTTTTTTTTTTTTTGGTGGGACCAGGGTTCAAACTCACGACCTTGCACTTCTGCCAGGCAGGCACTTGTGCCACGGAGCTATCTCCCTGGCCCCTAGATCGGCAAGAGTTTTAATAGATGAATAAGTTTGATTTTTATCATGTGTTTTTGTTACCTGCATTAAGATAATGTAATTTTTCCTTCTTAGGGTAATGATTAATCCTTAAATGCTGAACCAACCTTGCATTCTTGCAATGACAAGACGGTGCATGAGGCCAGAGTTCAGCCGTAAGTTGGTGCCGCATCTAGACTTACCTCCAGGGAACAGGTGAAATCTGGTACTGATGTCCACCAAAGATGTGCAAGAAATGCATTCACTTGTGGTTTGTACCATGCTATTTAAAGACCAAAACTCTTTGGAGGCATGCTATGCCATCTCATCTATATTACTTCTTGAAAATGTGTATATTGATGGTTTGCAACTGGCTGGCTGATTTACAGAGGCCGATCATTGCTATGTGAACAGAGAGAGGAGAAGACCCTTTGTCAATCTGTGCCTTGGCATCTCTGAGACCAAGCCCCACCTCCCCAACACATACTGGATGTTGATCAAATGGGACTGTATTGCTCAGTCTCATGCTGCTACAGTGCAGTACTCAAGATGATTAATTTATGAAGAGGAAACTTTTCCTTAGCTTGCAATTTAGAGATTCAAATACAAGACACACCAGCCCATTTGTTTGGCCTCTAATGATGTTGACAGAGGGCAACGGCAGAACACAAGTCGGAGCTGAAGCTCGCGTGAGGAGCCAGGAGGCATAGAAAGAGAGAGAAAAGAAGAGGCTGGCACCCCACCATCTCTTAGAGGGCACAATCCCAGTGACCTCACAACTTCGCAGGCCCTCAAAGGGAATGGCAACCCCCAACACCACGCCTTGAGGGTCAAGCCTTGACAGACAGACACTTAGGAGATGCTCATCACAACCTTACCAGGGGTGCCAATCCATGAGGCCGGAAGGTTCTGGAAGCTGCGCCTAGAGCTCTGAGACCTCTCTTGTGTCTGCCTGCACACCATCCTCTGCTCTTACTGAAGCCTCAGGCGCCATGTGTGCACCTGACTGAGTCTCCCAAGTTCTCTGCTTACCCGGCACAGTGTAATTGCTGCACTCGGGCCTGGTGTGTTACACTCGCAATTTTACACTTTCGTTTGGTTTGCAAATAGTTTTGCTCGGAATTTTTAGACCTCCACTCATGAGAAAGGTGTTGCTGTTGTCCTCCCTTCCCCTAATGTCTTGGCAGTTTCCAGGTTTGGGCACGAGTTTACTCTGGGTTTACAATAATAACTGGAAATTATTTCAATTTCTTCCTTTTTCTGTTCTCCAGAAGAATCTGTTAAAGGTGGATCTTATTTGTTCCTTAAATGTTTGGTAGAACCAGTATTAGACACAGCTGGACCTGAAGTTTGGTATGCAAAAAAGTTTTTAATTATGCATTCCATTTCTTTAAATATTTGGCTACTAGAGTAGCATGGCTTTTATACCTCATGGATGCATTTTAGAATGTTGTTTTTCTAGGATTTTTTCTTCACTTCATCTAAATTTTCTATTTACCATGAAGTTGTTGGTATTCTCCTCTTACATTTTAAATGGTCTGAGGAGTTTTTAAGGACGTCCCTATGTTATTCCTGGTATTGGTTACTTTAAGCTTTACTTTTTCCTTCATCAGAATTAGCATGGATTTGCTCATTTCAATAGCGTTCTGGAAGAAAATTTCAGTTGTATTTTCTCTAGTGCATTTTATTCTTACTCAGGAGGTTTTGTTCTTACCAAACCCTCTCTTTTACTCTACTCCATGTAAATGTGTGACTTCTTTGTGCAGCCAGGAGACCGAAGCTTAGATCTTTGATTGTTGGCCTTCTTTCCTTCCTTTCTCCCTTCTTTTATTTATTTATTTATTTATTTGTTTGTTTGCTTGTTGTGTTTGTTTGTTTCTTTATTTATTCATTTTGTGGCTGGCTCAGCCTGCCCTGGTGGTGGCGCTGGCGCAGCATGTGGTGCTGGGGATCGAACTGCAGTGCCCGCAGTTGCCTGAGCCCTCCTAAGCAGGCGCTTTAGACCACTGAACCATCTCGCCGGCCCCCCTTCCTCCCTTCTTCAAGAGGATTTTTAAGACTCCGTGTTCCACTCTAAATGCTTTGGTTGCATCTCACGATGGCTTCATATGTCTATTATCATTCAGTTCAAAATATTCTCTCATTTCCCTCATGATTTCTACCTAATCCATGTAGTATTTACGTGTGTGTGGATTAACTCCCTGAGGACTAAGCCGATAGGCGCACTGCCTGTTATTCCTTCCTCCCACTGCTCCTATTGTGGTCAGTCATGGACTCCATGTTCTGTTGTTTTAAAGCTTTGAAATGCATTCATCTTTGCTTTCAGGCCCGGCACACAAGATTGGAAGATACAATTGAAAAATGTGTTCTCTTTCATCTTGTTTTCAGTATATTATAGATTTCAACTCAGTCACTTTTGTTAATCATGTTGCTCTACAATTCTAGTCTTAATATTTTTTCCCCTTCTGCTTGTTCTTTCCGTTACTGAGAAGGGAGTGATAAGAGTTTCCACGACGCTTGTGGGTTTGGCTCTTTCTCCTTTTGGTTTTGTCGGTGTGTTGATAGGCCTTGGGGTGGTATTCATGCCAGGTAAAGGAGCCTTTACCATCACAAAACATTCCTCTGAGGTTCATGGTTGCAAGGTATTTCTTTCTCCGAGGCTTTTATCTTCAGCACTTTTGTATCTTTATGTGATAGCTCATCTTGATTGTTCGTGTGAGTTGAGAAATGACAAGGAAGTTAGTAAAGTGTGCTTTCCAAACCTTCTCTTTTGGGAGTCATGTTTGAGACACCATGTGTCTTTTCCTTTTTCACTGATTTCCAAAATCTTTCTCTTTAACAGTGATTATTTTCTCTTTGTCTTGATGGCTGTTTGCGATGCTGCTAAATGCATCCACTGGGTTCCTTTGAATTTTTATTTGCTTTTTAAAGATTGCAAAATAGTAATAGAAAGAAATAACATCAGAAGTGACAGAAAATTTCACTAAACGAAGTGATAGGAGGGTCTGCTGTGTTGTGTGATGTTACCTTTGAGTTAGTTGTTTAGATTGCCAGACATAAATGTACAACATTAGCTTAAAGAAAAAGCAAAATAAAACAATAACAAAAAGTTGTAAGAAATTCAAAAGAAAAGAACAATAATATAAAGAGAAAAATCAAGCATTAACTGCTCCTTTTAGAAGACCAGCAGAAATCAGCAGTACAGTTATCCAAACTATCCTACAATTACCTAAACTATGTCCCTAAATGTGTCTTTCCCCTCCTCTTTCTATTGTCCTTTTACTAATTTGCAATGTTTTTCCTTTTTCCTTCCCACTGAATAATTTTTTTCCCTTTCCACTGTATTTTTAGAGTTTTTATATTTTTCAATTCTAAATTTTCCATTTTTAATACTTTATGTATAATTTCTAGTTCTTTGCCAAATTCTCCAATTTAGTCTTCTTTCTTGGATATTTTAAACACCATTATTTTAAAATCAGCACTTTATATTCCATTACCTAGAGCTTCCAGGTTTTTCTTGTATAGTATATCTCTTAATTTTTAGTTTGTTATTTTGCTTCTTTATGTACCTGGTTATTTAGATCAAGTATTAAACGCTGTATGTTTAAAACTTAGAAGTAACTTGAAGTGTTGAGCAGCTTTGCCTTCTTTCTCTGAGGGAGAATTTTCATAGCCTTCTGGCAAACACGGGGTCCAAAGGGTCCTCGCCATCATAGACCAGCGATTTGGCGGAGGACTGAGGCGCATCACAGCGGACTTCAATCCCTGGGCTGCTGCCGCTTTCCATGCACTGCTATCATCATCATCATCATCATCATCATCATCATCATCATCATCATCTTCTTCTTCTTCTTCTTCTTCTTCTTCTTCATCGTCTTCGTCTTCATCTTCTTCCTCTTCCTCTTCCTTCTCTTCCTCTTCCTCTACCTCTTCTTCTCCTCCTCCTCCTCTTCCTCTTCCTTCTCTTCCTCTTCCTCTCCCTCTTCTTCTTCTCCTCCTCCTCTGCCCTCTCCCTGTCCCCCTTCTCCTACTCTCCCTCTGCCCCTCCTCCTCTTTCTCTCTTCCTCTCCCCCTGCCCCTCCCCCTCTCCTTCTCCCTCTTCCTCTTTTCTCCTTCTCCTTCTCCTTCTCCTCCTCCTCC
>PVKN010012509.1:0-20597 GCA_004027915.1 Capromys pilorides
GGGGATCGAACTGCAGTCCCCGCAGTTGCCTGAGCCCTCCTAAGCAGGCGCTTTAGACCACTGAACCATCTCGCCAGCCCCTTTTTTGGTCTTTTTGAGACAAGGTCTTGTTATACAATAGCTCAGGGTGGCCTTGAGCTCACTTGTAGTCTAGGTTGGTCTAGAACTCACAATGATCCTCCTGCCTCAGCCTCCCAGAGTGCTGGGATTATAGGCATGTGCCACCATGCCCAGCTCAAATGTTTCCTTTCCTTTTTTGGGGGGGAGGAGTACAACTCAGGACCTTATGCTTGCCAGGCAAGCACTTATTTCTACTGTTCTATCTTCCCACCCTCCCTAGTTTTTTTTTTTTTAATAACATCCATGCTCTGTTGCCTAAACTGATCTTGAATTCTGTTTCAAGTGATCTTCCTGCCTCAGCCTCTTTTAAACAAAGAAAGTAACAGACTGTAAAAACTAAACACATCAAAGATATAGAGATGGAATAAAAATATAGCACTAGTAGGAGTCTCAAATGAACAACCAATTATAGAAAAGGTCTGGCTGGAGGCATAGCTTATTGGTAGAGTATGTGGTTAGCATTGTGAGATCCAGGTTCAATGTGTAACACCAAAAAAGGAGAAAGAAAACAAAAAACGAGGAGCGGGGAAGAATTTCCCACCCCAGGACCATATCTAAGAATCTTCCCAAGCAAGGCAGGAGGATCTTCTTGAGTTCAAGATCAGCCTGGGTTACAAAGTGAGCTCAAGGCCAGCCTGAACTTTATCTAACAAGACCCTGTCTCAAAAAGACAAAATAGGGCCGGCCAAATAGCTCTGAGGATTAAAGTACTTGCAAGCAGGCACAGGGGCTGGAGGTTAGATCCCCAGGCCTGCTGTGCAGGCCCTGCCCCCAGGGCACACTGAGACTGGACCTGGAGGCCAGAGCCTGTAATTCCTGCTCTTGGGAGGCTGTAAACAGGCAGATCACAAATCCCATCTAGGACCAGGGAGATAGCTCAGTGGAGTAAGTGCTTGCCTGGTAAGCACAAGGTCCTGAGTTTGATCCCTGGTGCCACCAAAAAGAAGAAAGTCCTATCTAGTAGTGAGACCCTGAACACCCTTGCAGACCCTTCCCTAAAGAAAAAAAAAAAATAATAATAATAATAATAATAGTAATAATAATAATAATAAATATAAATACAAAATAAGGGCTAAGGTCATTTCAAAGACCCTAAATTCGGGCCGGCAAGATGGCTCAGTGGTCTAAAGCACCTGCTTAGGCAAGCTTAGGCAACTGCAGGGACCACGGTTCAATCCCCAGCACCACATGCTGTGCCAGCCCCACCCCCAGGGCAGGCTGAGCCAGCCATTAAAATAAATAAAAAATAAATTGTCTCAACAGGACTCATTAAAAATAAATAAATAATAAAAAAACAAAGACCCTAAATTCAATCCTTAATAACACTGGAAAAATTAATTTTTAAAGAACTAGGGGGGAACTTGGGAGGCTGAGGAAAGAGGATTAGTGTGAGTTCCAGACCAGCCTGGGCTACAAAAGTGAGCCCAAGGCCAGCCTGAACTGCATAGGTGGACCCTATCTCAAAAAGACAAAAAAAAATAAAGAGCTAGGAGGGAATAAAACGAGTTGCCTGTAGCTCTGTACTCTTTAGGCTCAATCCCCAGCACTACAAAAACCAACAAACAAAAAAATTAACAAAATAACCAAATCAGAGCTTCATGTCACTAGATTATCTTAAACTATTTTTTCAAAGAACGGAAGAGGGGCCAGGCATGGTGGCACTATCCCAACACTAGGGAGGCTGAAACAGGAAGATTGCCAGGAATGTAGGAACAGGCTGGGCTACATAGTCAATTCAAGACCAGCTCAGACTATATAGCACAGCAAGACCCTGTCTCAAAAAAAGAAAAAGAAAAAGAGGGGGCCAGGGAGATAGCTATGTGGCACAAGTGCCTGCCTGGCAAGAGCAGGGTCGTGAGTTCGAACCCCAGTCCCGCCAAAAAAAAAGAAAAAGAGGGGGTCCAAGATTTGTCTGAAACTCCCAGCCCTCTGAGTGCTATGGTTCAATGTTCCCACCAAAACTCCTACGGAAATTCAATCCCCACTGTGAGGTATTAAGAGCTGAGACCAGCCAGGCAGGGGGTCACACCCAGGACTACAAAAGCAGCACTCAGGAAGTTAAGGTTGGAGGAGGGAGGGTTCAAGGTCAGCCTGTACTCTCAAAGGACCAAAAACAAATCCTAGCTCTCTGCGAGACAGAGGCCAGAGGCTTACAAATTCAACCCCAGTCAGAGCAACTTAGCAAGGAATTTAGAAAGGCCTGCAGATGTAGCTCAGTCCTCCATATTGCCAAAAATTAAAAACGTAACCAATGTGCTAGCCCATGCTGCCTCAGAATATCCAGAGTCCCCCGCCAAGAAGCAGAGCTTGACCAGACGCAGTCCCTGCCCCGAACTTGGACCGCCCAGCCTCCAAAATGGTAAGAGGAATAAACTTTATTCTTTATAAATTTCCTGGTCTCAGATATTAGGTTATAATCACAGAAAATGGACTGAGACTAGCAAGAAGCACAGTCAACATCCACACTGTGAAGACGCCCACCCCTCAGGAACACAACAGCTACTGCAGACCCTGGCATGCCCTCCCCCCACGGGTCTGCAGACCCGAGTCCCCTCGTCCCTGAGGGAAGCGGGCACAGAGAAGAGGTCAGGAGAAGCAGAAGACCCCGCTGCCTCTCACTGGCTGTTCCTCTTCATCCTGGCACTGAGGGCACCGGGCACACACCCCCAGCTCAGCTCTCTGGCCAGCTCACAGCCGCCATCAGCCCTCTCCTCCCCAGTCGCGAGGAGCTGCAGAGCCACTCACCTCCTCGTGAGTCCATTTGACCTTACACTTGCTGTCCCTCTGCTCCAGCACTTCTGAGTCAGTGTCTTGGTAATGCAGCTCATCTAGCTCCTCGCTGCAGGAGAGAGAGTGAGAGGTCAAGGACAGTGTGTCCACGTCACCGGAGGGCAGCAAGTGGCCAGTGGCCAGCCAACTCTAGAGCTAAAGGGTTGGGGGTAGGCTTTCAGTCTGTCTGCTCTAAAGAAATTCAGTAGGCCAGATGCGATGGCGCTAGCCCGCTACCCCAGCACTTGGAAGCTGAGCAGGACTGCTCCAAGTTTGAGGCAGCCTGAGCTACACAGTGAGTTCAAGATCAGTGTGAACTACAAAGGAAGACCCTGTCTCAGAATAACAAAAACCACAAAGAAACTAGGCACTGGCAGGTATACTGACTGGCACACTCTTGTAGTCCCATCAGTAGTCAGGAAACGGAGGCAGGAGGCTAAAAGAGTTTGAGACAGGCCTGGGCTACACAGTGAGTTCAAGGACAGCCTAGACTAGATAGCTAAGAGCCTGCTCCTCTGCCAAAAAACACATACACTTCTGCCCTGCTCTTTCTTTTATTTTTTTTTAATTTATTTTATTTTCTTAAACCTCATTTATTTGTGTTATGGCCCACTCAGCCTGCCCTGGGAGTGGGGTCAGCGCAGCATGTGGTGCTGGGGATGAACAGCAGTCACTGCGGGGGCCTAAGCTTGCCTAAGCAAGCGCTTTAGACCACCGAGCCATCTCGCTGGCCCTAGCTCCATTGGTTAAAGCACATGATTCAGCAAAGTCTCTCAGGTGCTGGGACCACCGTTCGATCCCCACCCCCACATGAAGCAGGAGACCTGCCCTTAAGGCAGCCTCAACCAGCCCCCTCCCCCTCACCAAAAAAATAAGGGGATTTTCGGGATAGCTTAGTCTTAGTTTAAGCCTTGTGCCTGCAATCTCAGTCAGGCACAGGGGTCGGCAGTCTGATTCCCAATCCCACCCGTAACATAGCCTAAGCCAGCCCCCCGCAAAAAAAATTAAATCCTCAGCACATGGAATAGTCCTATTCTGGCATGGCCAAAAAGTTCAGATCTCGCCAAGAATATGATATTCAAAACCAAATCCACAGTATTTCCTTTTTCAATAACAAACTCACACTTGCATCAGTATTTTAAACATAATAAATGCAACCATCAAGCTGGGTGTGGTGGTGCACACTCGCAATCCCAGCACTCGGGAAGCTGAAGTAGGAGGCTCTTGTGAGTTTGAGACCAGCCTGGGCTACAAAGGCTCAGGACTCAAGGCAACCTGAACGCATATCCCTTTTCAAGTCATGGCTACACGTTGGCATGGTTAATGCAAAAAAAAAAAAAAAAGATATATATATTATGGCACAGGCATTTGAATTCTGAGGACTTTTACTTTCTAACAGGTAATTTTCCCTGAGATGTTCCTACTTATCCAGTATAATGGCCACAAAAATGAAGAACACACTATAGATCTCCAAGGATGTCAGGCATTCACACAGGACTGGTAACCTTCTCCCAGCTCCACACAGCAGGACCTGCATTTGGCCCCCTCAGTTAAGGTTTGGTCCTAGGTCAGGCATTTTTAAGCTAGGGAAAGCCTACAGACTTCCAAATAAGCAAAACAAGCACAGGCCTTGTGCCAAAGGCTTCCCCTGGCGTCTGCACACCTTCCCAGAGCTCAGCAACACTTCCTAGCCACTCCAACACCCACAGCACACTGAGAAAAACTGTCCTGTTCCAGGCCCTGGGCTGCAGCCGCCTCTTTTGACATGGTCCACAAAGGTCAGCTCCACCTCCGCAATCCTGGAGTTTGACACTGAAAGGGTTTAAAAATGTTTGCCCAGGTTAGGACCAGATACAAGAATAAATGAGAGGCCGGCGAGATGGTTCAGTGGTCTAAAGCGCCTGCTTAGGAGGGCTCAGGCAACTGCGGGGACTGCAGTTCGATCCCCGGCATCACATGCTGCGCCAGCGCCACCACCAGGGCAGGCTGAGCCAGCCACAAAATGAATAAATAAAGAAACAAACAAACACAACAAGCAAACAAATAAATAAATAAAATTAAAAAAAAAAAAGAATAAATGAATATGCAAAGCTGCAGCATTCCAGTCATTAAGAAATGCTAATTAAAGGGCTGGGAGATAGCTCAACGGTCTAAAAGCCTCTGTTTAGGCAAGCTTAGGCAACTGCAGGGACTGAGGACCATCTCCCGTACCACATGCAGTGCCAGCCACACCCCCAGGGCCGGCAGAGCCAGCCATAATCTAAGTAAATAAAGTTTAAACCAAAAGAAAAAAAAGTTAATTAAAGTTAATTTTCAAAAATTCTCCAAACTCAACAACACATCAGTCACAAAGGAATTCAGTCTTGTCTCCTCATTCCAGGACCCTATTCACAGGCCTTCCACCATAATAAAGCAGAAAGTAAAAAACCTACAAGATTCCAGACGCAGAACACAGGCTTTAAAATCAACTGTTCCCAAAATCCTCACTGTCGGAAATCATGACTGCTTCTCCAGAACCGAGCACAAGCCCCTCTTCCGTGGCATGTTCACCAAATGTCCCCTTCAGGATGAAAGGTAGATACCTTTCATCTGTGTGGACACTCTGTGGCCCAATACTCTTGTCTAATGGGGACAGCATATCAGAACGTGTGAGAGAACTCTGAGACAACAATCTTGTCATCGGTCCACCTCCCACCCATGCTCACTGTCCCTTTGAGCTGGGGCACTAGGTTACACCACTCATTTGCAATCCACAGGTAGGATTTGAATCTCCTTCACTTTGCACCTTTTAAGTCCTCACATTGAAAAGCCGGCTTTAAAAGCTGGTCAGTTCCTGGTTGGTGACAGCCACACCTTAGTGCAACATTCTCTTGCCCTCAGATGCGTTGGGCTCTGCTCCTGGCCTCGTGAGTCAAGAGGCTGAGTAGGAAGTAGAACACTGGGTTACCAAGGAGTAACAGAAGTGGCCAAGGAAGAATGAAGCCTGTGGGAGTGCAGGGGTACAGAGAGCTCCTTCCTCACATGGGAGGGGGTTCCTCCACTGGGCCCAAGGACGAAAGATGCAGTGCTTAGAAATGGCCTAAGGAAGGTCACTCCTGGAGAACCAATTCCAGAAACTCCTGCTGGCGCACTGGGGCCAGAGGAATGCAGTCCCTGTGCACCAGACTCTAGGAACCACTACCCAAGGACCAGATGCATGGTGGCCATCAGCACCCCAGGCTGAACATCAGCACCCCCAGCTTCAGATGGACCTAAGGTTATATGGGCTGAACAGTCTCAGGAGGGAACTGGGCAGGACCTCATGGTTCCGCTCAGACAGGCTGCAAAACCAGAGCCCAGGCCCCGGATACACAGGCATAAGCAAGGGCCTAGCTGACCCTACTACCACTTAAGTCTCTGGGGAATGAACAAAATGGAGCCTCAGTTCCTGCCTCTGCCCCAGGGACTGCTGACAGAGTGGCTTGGATATACGTTGGTCTAGTAGCATCAATTCCAGCGCCCAAAACTCCTTGGGTGGAACAGGAAGAGGTCTCAGAAACTCCATTGAGCCGGTCCAAACCAAGAGAGAAACAATGGGCCTGCAGCCTCGGCACCCTACCCGGCAGGGCGGACGCTTGAGGGCCTCGGTGCTTCCCGGAAGGCAGAGAATGCATGCCCTGCGGCACATCTGAACACTAGGCTCCGGCGACAAGTGCGTCCCAGCCCACGGCCTCCCACTCACGGCCACTTGGAGCCTCGCTCCCTCCCCAGTGAAGGATCTTCCAGCAGACACCGGCCGTCCCACTCCGTCCCGCGATTAGGCGGGAGACAAAATGACATTATGCAGGGCTCGGCCCGGATCTCTCCTCAGACCCGCCCGTCCGGGCTCCGAGCCCCAGCAGGCACCCGGAGCCCAGGGGTGAGGGGTCCCTGGAATCCCAGCTTGCGGCCGCCTTGCGACGGGCGGCCCGAGAGGCACCATTTCCCGCGAGAACCCCCGCCCCAGATGGCGCTCGGAGGGACCCGGGAGGACGCTGGAGGGAGCCTCCCGCCGCCCACTCACCCGCGCGTCCGCCGAGACATCCCCCGGCCCGGGCCGCGCCGCGCTCGCCCGACCGCAGGCCGAGCCCGGAGCGGGAGCCGGGCCGGGGTCAGGACACGGACTGCTCCGGCCGCTCCGGGCCCCGCGCCGCGCTCCCGGCCTCCGTTGAGTCCGCAGGTCCAGCTGCCCGCTCGCAGGATCCTCAGCAGCCGCCAGCGCGCACAGTTGCACTTTCCTATCTCCCGCCAAGAGCGTCGGCGCCGCCCGGGCCTGGCGCGCACGAGCGCGGGGCGGGGCTCTGCCTGCGGGAGGCGGGGCCAGGGCCGGGAGAGGGCGGAGCCAGGGTCGAGGAGAGGGCGGGATGGCGCCTGAGCCTGGGCTGAACCCTGCTCCGGAGGGTTTTTTCCAACCGCAGGCCAGGTGTGGCTCTAGGGAGGATCCGGAGCATCCTACAAGGAGGAGACAGAGGCGGGAGTGAGGCGCTAGGATGGGAGACTCAAGCGTGAGAAATTGCCTGGCCAAAATCGCAGCTTCAGTCCAACTCCATCGATCCTTGTAGCCCTCACCCTAAAACAGCCCACGCCCTTATCTACACGACCCTCTCCCAGGGCCGGGGAGGTAGCTCCGTGGCACAAGTGCCTGCCTGGCAAGTGCGAAGTCGTGAGTTCGAACCCCAGTCCCGCAAAAAAAAAAAAAAAAAGCCTCTCCCTGCTTCCTCTCCAACCTCAGAGCGACCTCTTTAGAGCTTCTACGTCTTGTTTCCCTTCGGGTAAATTCTGTAATAGATAATCAGGTTTATAGTGTTCTGCATCAGATCGCTGCCTCAGGTCCTAGATATGAGAAAGTTTGCTTGGGCCACTATCTGCATTATCTGGACCAGCCCCTCCTCCCACTGGGTTAATTCTTGTTTTCCTGTTTACCCTTGGGGTCCCCTACCCACCTGCTTCTCAGTTTTTGCTTTTGTCATTTTGTGTGTGTGTGTGTGTGTTTTGTAGTAGTGGCAATTGAACTCACAGCTTCTTTACCTCTGGACTATATATCCAGCCTTTTCCTTTTTTTTTTCTTTTAATATTGTTAGACAGTATGGTTGAATTGCCCAGGCTGGCTTGGAATTCAAGCTCTTCCTGTCTCAGCCTCTCAAGCCCCTACTATTATAAAGTAGCATAAGGCACTGCACCAGGCACCTAGTACCAGTTCCTCTTCTGATCTGTGAGCATCCTAGGGCCCAAGAAGCCTCACAATTCACCTCAGTAATTAGCACAAGACTCCAGGTAAAGATTTGGTTTAAATCCAGTTTACTATGGACTTAAACTCCTAGAGCCTGAGGGGGAGGGCAGTGGGGCATATGGGAGGGTCCAAACCCCCATCTGGGTGCTTGCCTAAGCAGGTGCTTAGTCCATCAAGCTATCTCACTGGCCCTGGGTTTTTCCATTTTAGGTGGTCATTTACCAAGTACCTACTGAGTGTCATAGTTATTGGGTAGCTTTAAAATGGTTCACTTCAAGACCCAGGCATGGTGGTGCATGTCTGTAATCCCAGCACTTGGGAGGCTGAGGCAGGAGGATCGGTTCAAGTTCGAGACCAGCCTGGGCTACAAAAGTGAGCTCAAGGCCAGCCTGAACTGCATAGCAAGACCCTGTCTCAAAAAGACAAATAAGTCAGTAAATAAATAAATTAAATTAAATGGTTCACTTCAGGTCCAGGGAGCTAGCTCAGTGGTATAAGCACCTGGTATAAGCACCTAACAAGCTCACTGGTAAAAGAAAGAAAGAAAGAAAGAAAGAAAGAAAGGAAGGAAGGAAGGAAGGAAGAAAGAAAAGAAAAGAAAAGAAAGAGGCTCGGCAGAGCAAACTTGGACCAAATAAACACAGGACAGGCTACCATGAAAGGGACACTCTGGCAAGCTCCTCATAGCACCTGTGGCCTTAGATGCAGTCAGCATCTCATGGGAACCCACTAGAGTCCTATATACTGGTGCTTTGGGAATTATTTGGCAATCCTGAGTTTTTTGTTTTTTGTTTTTTGAGACAGGGTCTCGCTATGCAGTTCAGGCTGGCCTTGAGCTCACTTTTGTAGCCTAGGCTGGTCTCAAACTCGCACTGATCCTCCTGCCTCGGCCTCCCAAGTGCTGGGATTACTGGTGATTGTTTTGACTGGGAATAAAACTCAGGACTTTGCACTTGCCAGGCAGACGCTTGTGCCACCACTGAGCTATATCCCCAGGCCCTGTCCTGGGCTCTTGTAATTAACAGGTCCCCCTTACTGTCCCAGCCAGCTTTGCCATGCTGTACCTTCCTGCCACATGATGAGTCACTGCTCAGTAGGAGCAGTAAGAGGAAGGTATGAATGCGGAGAGCTCACAGCTGGGAAGACCATCCCAACCCCCAGCTTCCCTTAGGTCTCAAATCCCTGTTCCAGGAACTGCTGGCCACCTGGGAGAAGTCCAGCCAGGATCTGCAAATTCCACTTGCAGCATCAGGAGGACAAGAGCTAAAAGCTTCCAGGTCATGGAATTCAGGACTTTCCTGACACTCTGCCCTCGTAAAGTAATTCTCGTGGAAAGTAAACATCCTCTCCGCATGGCTATAGTTAACTCTGCCTCCAGACTTCCTGGCCTTTGCCTCCCAGCCTGCTGCTTGCTCACTAGTTGCATTATCTTGGGCAAATTATCCAACTCCTCTGTGCCTCCATTTCCTCATCTGACAGTGAATCTGTCCCTGAGGCACAGACATACAATCCAAACACTTCAGAGGCTGAGGCAGGAGGATCAGAGTTGGAGATGAGCCTAGGCTGCAGAGCAAGACTGTCTTTACAAAGTGGATGGGGGCTGGGGATGTGGCTCAGTGAAAGCTTTTTCCTTGCATGCACAAGGTCCTGGGTTTGATCCCTAGCACCACAGAAAGAGAAGGAAGGAAGGGAGGAGGGAGGAAGAGAGGGAGAGGGAAGGAGAGTTGGAGGGAGGGAGGGTCAAAATCCTAAGGTTTTTTTTTTTTTACGATGTACCAGTCACCATTCTGTGTATCAATTTTAGTTCATCTTCGTAACAATCCTATGAGATATACTAGTATTATCCTCTTTTGGCACATTGTAAGACTAAGATTTCCTCAACCTGGACTGTCTAATTCGAGTCTTCTGAAATGGAAAAAACTAGACTGGGCGTGGTGGTATGCACCTGTAATCCCAGCTCTTGGGAGGCTGTAAACAGGCAGATCACTACGTCCAATCTAGTAGTGAGACCCTGAACACTCTGTAGACCCTTCCCTAAAAAATACAATAAAATAAAAATAAAAAATAGACATTAAAAAAATGAAATGAAAAAAACTATTGCTTTTCACCACTTCTCCAGCTTCTTAGACTGGGCTATAGTGGGAGGCCAGGGGCATGCTAATTTAAATTAACATAAAACACAATAGCACACACCTATACTAGCACTTGGGAGGCTAAGGCAGGAGGATTTTCATAAATTTGAGGCCAGCATGGGCTACATAGTGAGTTCAAGGCCATTCTCAAAATTGCAGTGAAGGGGCTGGTGAGATAGCTCAGTAGATTAAGCACTTGCCTGGCAAGTGCAAGGGCCTGAGTTCAATCCCTAGTTCCGCAAAAAAAAAAAAAAAAAAAAATTGCAGTGAAGAACCTGCCAGATAGCTCAGCAGATTAAACCACCTTCTTAGGTAGATGCAGGGGCTGGGGTTTGATCCCTGCCTGCTGTGTTGGCCCCGCCCCTGGGGCTCCCTGAGGTGGTGACTGAGACTGGACATGGTGGCATGTGCCTGTAATCCCAGTGTTTGGAAGGCTAGAAAACAGGAAGGATCGCTACAAGTCCGTCCTGTGTAGTAAGCCCAACAGACCCTGTACTAAATACATTTCTTTTAAATTTGCATAGTGAAAGAATCTGTCTTTAAATAATAAAATAAACAAAACAGGGTAGGTGATATAGTAGCATAATGCCTGCCTCGCAAGTCCTGAGTTCAATTCCCAATACAAAAAAAAAAAAAAAAAAATCAGAATGACAAGAAAAAAAAGTATTAAATTATTTGCATATCATCAAGAGTTCCACAAAATAAGATCATCATACAAAGGGACCAGATGAGTGAAGCTTCCTGAGTTAAAGGAATAGGGACCAAGCCAGGCATGGTGGCGCACACTTGTAATCCCAGCACTCAGGAAGCTAAGGCAGGAGAATCACTGTGAATTTTAGACCAGCCTGGCTACCAAGTGAGCTTAAAACTAGCCTGAACTGCATAGCAAGTCCTTGTCTCAAAAAAAAAAAAAAAGAAAAGAAAGCAAGCAAGCAAGCAAGCAAGCAAAAGGGCCCAGGCAAGAGGATCACAGATTTAAACCCAGCCTAGGTGACTTCGTGACAGTGAGGCGTTGTCTCAAAATTAAAACTAAACACAAGGTGGTGGTGAGGTGTTCAGAGTGAAGGCCCTGGGTTCAAATAAGAGAAAAAAAGAGAAAGGAATAGAGAAAGGCCTGGGGCTTCTGAAGGGTGCATGGTGACCCAAAATACTGCAGGGTACAGGAAGGAACTGTACAATGAACTAAGTCTTGTCATGCAGATTCAGTCTCTCAGGTAATAAAACTTTATCTGGAGCAAATCTCTATCAAATAATTTTTACTATAGTAGATTCTCCATATAAATACAAATGCCTTCTTTGCTTGAGTGTGGTGGAGCGGACCTATAAATCGAGCACCCTGGGAGGCTGAGCCAAGGTGGTGAATTTCACTACAGCTTGGGCAATTTAGCTGTTGCAAAATAAAAAAATAGGGCCGGTAAGATAGCTCAGAGGTCTGAAGCGCCTGCTTAGGCAAGCTTAAGCAACCATAGGGACCGTGGCTCGATCCCCAGCACCACATACTGCACCAGGCCCACCCACACAAGGGCTGGAGGCTCAGTGTGAAGGCTGGCTTCAAGCCCCAGGATAGGTATATGATAGATGGATAGATAGATAATGAACAGATAATTTTATTTTATTTTTTTAATTTTTATTTATTTATTTGTTTGTTTATTTTATGGCTGGCTCAGCCTGTCCCGGTGGTGGGGCTGGCGCAGCATGTAGTGCCGGGGATCGAACCGCAGTCCCTGTAGTTGCCTGAGCTTTCCTAAGCACGCTCTTTAGACCACTGAACCATCTCACCAGCCCATGAACAGATAATTTTAAAAGGACTAGGAAAGTATATAGTTCAGCCTGGCTTCGATTTCCAGTATGGGGTGAAAGCGTGGGGGACTAGAGAGAGCTTGGTGCTAGACAACTCCTGGGTTTGATCCCTAGCACAAGGGGGAAGAAAGCCCAAGTACAATAGATATATTTGGGAAAGGCACGTTCTGGTCTTCTGTGGTCCTACTTCGGGGCACTATGCTGTGAGTCCTAACATTATGCTCTTCATCCTTATAAACCCTATAACAGAGGGTAGTTGTAAGAGTAAACTAATATATAGGGGCCAAGGAGATAGCTCAGTGGCCTAAATGCTTGCCCAGCAAACATAGGTTCTGAGTCTGATCCCTAGTACTGAAAAAACATATATATAGAGAGAGTCACAGAGCACCAGGCATGGCGGCACACACTTAGAATCCCAGCACTTGCGAGGCTGAGGCAGGAGAATCACTGCAAATCCAAGACCAGTGTGGATTAGTGTTCAACATTCAGCTTGAACTACATAGAGAGACTTGGGCTCAGAACAACAAAAATGGAAACAGGACTTTCTAAATTGGGGTGGGGAGCATAAATTGTTAAACTGCCCGGGCTGGATTCCAATTTTTGATTCTCCTGCCTCAGCCTCCCAGATAACTAAGATTACAGGCATGCCGCACAATGCCTGCCTTATAGTTATCACCATTATTACACATTCTTCATCTGCCCCATCATTTATCCTTTGATGTTCCGAAAGCTGTTTACACAGAGCATTTGTTCTTAGTGGATCATTAGTCCCATTTCTGGGCAAGGCAGGACCTGGTCATTTGAGTGTGGTGTTTGCCCAAGGCAAGAGGCAGGGAGCAGGTTCAGAGTTCACCTGGAACCTCGCACTGAAGCCAGTTGACCAATAATCTATAACCAGAGGAATCAGGACTCAGTGCCCGAGTCAGGCAGCAGGGGGGCGCACTAGATCTGGATGTGATCTGGTGGTGACTTCCACAGTGTGTCCTCTCTGGTTATCTCCTCTCCTAAGGATAAAATGCCCAGCATCCTGGGTACAGTCACAGACATTCTTACCTTTGCTGGAAGTCTCCTGCATGTGGCCTTTGGTTATTCCATCATCTGCCCCACCTAAGGTTCCACCTCTGGGCCTGTCCCTCTGCTAGAAAGACTAGCAGCAAAGCGATTAAGTGCTCAGGGCCCAGCACCAAACTAGATGCAAAACAAACACGAACTGCTGCTGATAAATAGCCACTTGCCATCTATCTATCTATCCATCCATCCATCCATCCATCCATCATCTATCTAGATAAACATAAATAGATATATAGATCTCTAGGGGCAATTGAACCCAGGGCCTTGGCACTGCTACCTCCTGGCTCTCTTTTAAAAATCTGAAACAAGGTCTTCCTAATTTCTCAGACTGGGCTCAAACTTGCCATCCTTCTGTTGTAGGCAGCTGAATTAGATAGAAATATTATAGGCAGTCAGACAGGGCCAGGCCGTCAAGGACAACATGGAAGACAAGGTAACTTGACAACTAGAAACACACTCCTGGGCTGCAGGCCAGATCTCAAGACAAGAACAACAAAAGCAACTAATTATTTCCCTAGGGATGCGCATCAGGGATTGATATTCTAAGTAGGTATCAATCACCTTGAAAGAGCCTGGAAAGAATCATGAGCCCAAGCCCAATAGGTGGTGTTTTTGCCCTCTTGCTATGTGACTTGCCTTCCCATTGGATCCCGATTTTAATCTATTTAACCTGAGCAATGGTGCTTGTAATCTCATTGGTTGACGATAGTCTTTGTCCCGCCTCATACCACCTAAGCGAGTTTCTGCAGCTTCTCCTCTATAAAAGACCCTGGAAGGGGCCGGCAAGATGGTTCAGTGGTCTAAAGCGCCTGCTTAGGAGGGCTCAGGCAACTGCGGGGACTGCGGTTCGATCCCCGGCACCACATGCCACGCCAGCGCCACCACCAGGGCAGGCTGAGCCAGCCACAAAATGGATAAATAAAGAAACAAGCAAACAAATAAATAAATTTAAATTTTTAAGAGAGTACTAAACTGGTTTCCAAAGTGGTTATGCAATTCTGCATTCCTATCAATAGTCTTAAAAGAATTGATTCCTCTCTCTCTCTTTTTTTTTTTTTTTGTCTTTTTTGAGACAGGGTCTCGCTATGCAGTTCAGGCTGGCCTTGAGCTCACTTTTGTAGCCCAGGCTGGTCTTGAACTTGCACTGATCCTCCTGCCTAGCCTCCCAAATGCTGGGATTGCAGGAGTGCACTACCATGCCCAACTGATTCCTCATTTTCATCAACATTTTGGTTTGATTAAAACTGGAGACTGAGGCCCGGTGAGATAGCTTAGTGGTCTAAAACACCTGCTTAGGAAAAGCTTAGGCAACTGCAGGGACCGCGGTTCGATCGCTGGCACCACATGCTACGCCAGCCCCACCCCCAGGGCAGGCTGAGCTGGCTATAACATGAATGAGTGAATGAATGAATAAATAAATAAATAATTAAAAAAAAAAAAAAGCTGGAGACTTAACCCAGGGGTGCTCTACCCCAGCCTTTTGTGTTTTCATTTGAGGGAAGAGTCTCTGTTATAATTTGCCCAGGACTTGAATTTAGAATCCTACCTCAGCTTCCTCTAACTGGGATTGTTAACCCTCCAATTTTGTACTGCTTGATAAATTTCTCTCTCTATCTGTATCTTTTTGACACAGGATCTCACTATGTGGTTCAGGCTGGTCTTAGCTCACTTTGTAGTACAGGCTTGTCTCGAACTTGTAACAGTCCTCCTGCCAAGTGCTGGTGACATAGGGAAATGAAATTTCCAGTCTGAAAGAACTGGAATGAGTTCATGTTCTCTTAAAACTGAAGAATGAATTTTAGGAACAACAGAGGTTACGAGCAGAATATGTTTTTTTTTTCTTTATGTTATGGCTGGCTCAGCCTGCCCTGGGGGCTAAGGCTGGCGCAGCATGTGGTGCCAGGGATCGAACCCGAACCGCAATCTCTGCGGTTGCCTAAGTTTGCGTAAGCAGGCACTTTAGACCACTGAGCTATCTTGCTGGTCCCAACCGCAGAAAACATTTATTTGAGAGAAAATACTTCTGTCCAAGAGAGGAACAGAATGGGACCCAAGCAGGTTGCTCCCGTATCTGCCTTTTCTAGGGATTTTTATGGAGCAAAACCATGAGATAAGGTGGGTCTAAGGTGGAAAACATGATGGGAACTTGCACATGAGGTGAGATAAAACTGGTTAACCAATAAGATTACAAGCCCAAGGGCCGGGGAGAGAGCTCAGAGCATGCTCAAGGCCCTGAATTCAATTGCCCAGGCAAAATTAATTAAATACAGTACCCCCCCCCCCAAAAAAAAAAATCCAGTACCAAATGGGGTAAGCCAGTCAGGTAGCAAGCATGTGAATATAGAACAGGGGCTTTTCCTGGAGGGGTCTGGGTTAATGAGTTTTCCAAGGCTCTGTCAAGGTGACTGATACCTATTTAGCATATCAGTCTCTCTGGCCCATCCCTAAGGAAGTAAGTGACTGCATTTGTTTACTCTTTTGTCTTGAGGTCTGTCCCACAGAGGGAGTGTCTGTCTCTCCCCCAGTTGCAAAGTCTTGTCTTCCATGTTGTTTCCTTGAGGGCTCAGCCCTATTTCTATCTAATTTAGCTGCCTACAACACTAGGATTATAGGCATGGCTGCCATGCCAAGTTTACTGCTTGATAATTTCATTTTCATTGGACACAGTCTCACTAGCTTCAGACTCCTGTCTCAGCCTCCCCAGCACCGGGATTACAGGCATGCCCCACCATGCCCAATTTTAGGGCAGCATGGTGCACCCAGGGTTATATGCCAGCACAGCATGTGGTATTGGGGATCAAAGTCTGGCCTTGTGCTTTCCAGGCAGGTGCTTAGACCACTGAGCTATCCCCCCTACCTGCTTGATGAATTTATATGCCATCCTAAATTCATTTATCTTTGCGGACTTACTGCCTGTAGGCCAGAAATTCTTTAGGTAGGCAAGCCAAAACCTGTTGGGCCTACAGTGACTACCAGGGTGTGGTAGGCAAGCTCTAACCTCACTGTAATCCCATCTACTTGTTAAATAACACACCTCCAAGTTAATTGGCCCAAAGACCACATGGAAAAACCATAAAAGGAAAAAAAGGTGGGATTGAATTCCTGGAAAATCCCTACCTATTCCCCCCAACTACATGAATATTCTTCCTTAATCATTATCATTAGCCTATCCTGCCCATCTCAGATTTTTTTTTTTTTTTTTTTCTTTCTTTCTGTTTGTTTATTTGCAAGACAGGCTCTCGCTGCGCAGTTCAGACCGGCTGCCCAGGCTGGTCTCAACCTCACCACGTGCTTCTGCCTCAGCGGCCTCCCAAGTGCTGGGATTGCAGGGCTGTGCCATCATGCCCAGCTCAATTTTTTTTTTTAATTTCCTTTACTTTATTACTCCCAAACTCTAGAGAGTTGAGAAGTTGACTCATGAATGTTACCTCCTGAGTTTTCTGTCCTTGGGCAAGAATTAAGTTTCTTTTGTTGTTTAGTTGGTACTTGACCTTGTTATTGACTCCACAGTTCCTAAAAGGAAAAAAAAACGACCCATACGGTTTGGAATTAAAAAACAAAAAGACACTGAGACTATAGGTGTGTGCTGCTGAGCCCAGCATGATTAGTCTTTAGTTTTAGCTGTTCTCATATACCAGTAAATCTCATTGTGGTTTTTGCTTATAATTCCCTAATGGCATGGTATTGTGTATCTCTTCATGTGCTTTGCTACTGATCCTTTTTTAGTTTTGTTTTGCCCTTTTACTTTATTTTTTAAAAATTTTATTTGTCTTTTTTGAGATAAGGGCTCACTATGCAGTTCAGGCTGGCCTTGAGCTCACTTTTGTAGCCCAGGATGGTATCGAATCCACATTGATCCTCCTGCCTCAGCCTCCCAAGTGCTGGGATTACAGGCGTGAGCCACCACACCCAGCGATTCCCAGTTTATTATTTATTTATTTATTTTTGCAGGACCAGGGTTCGAACTCACAACCTTGCACTTACACTTGCTAGAGAGGCACTTGTGCCACGGAGCTATCTATCTCCCTGGCCCCTTGATTCCCAGTTTTTTAAAGAGAGAGAGAGAGAGATAGAGAGAGAATGTTTGGCTCGTTTCAAGACTGCTCTGGCTCTAGCCCAATCTTTTCAGCTCACTTTATACACTTAACCAAATATACACTTTTACATTTCATTTATATTACTTTGCTTCAGTATACCAGCACATTTTAGCTATATGACCAGGACAATTTACTTAGGTTTTTGTTGTTGTTGTTGTTTTTTTTTTTTTGATACACCAAGTCAGCTACAAAACAAAATAAACTTACAAGTACACCCCTACTGGATGATCCAGCTACTCCAAGATAAACGAATGCATAAGCCTACAAAGCGTCTTTACATAGCATTATTGTTATGTCTCTAAAATGGAAGCAACTTGAATATCCAACAACGGTTTGGATAAATAGGTGTAAAACATATCACAGAGCAACATAGTACTCAACATTAAAAACAGCAAATTTGCCAGGCGTGGTGGCGCACACCTGTAATGCCAGCACTTGGGAGGCTGAGGCAGGAGCTCTCGATGTGAGTTTGAGACCAGCCAGGGCTACAGAAGTGAGCTCAAGGCCAGCCTGAACTGCATAGCGAGACCGTGTCTTAAAAAAAAAAAAAAAAAAGTAACGAAGGGATCACAGACAGCTTTGGGAGGTGATGCACAAAATCCTTCTGCACAACCGCAGGGCCCTCTCAGGAACCATGATCAAAGGATAGGTCCATGAACCCTGCCTGAATTTGTAGGCTTATTGCCAGTTCCATTTGTGTCGCATCCAACCAGGTCCCTTACGTTTCTGGTGAGGGAGCCGAGAGCTGAAATAAGTGCTGGAACCTCGCGCCCCACACGGCTTCCCTGGACCCTTTAGGCACTGGTTTTCGCTGAGACTACTAATTTGGCAGGCAGGCAAGTCGGAGAGGAGCGGCCAGGGGACACAAGACCTGGTAGAGGCGGGTGCAGACCATCCACCTACACAGCCCCACGAGCCCGTGACGGTCCCTGGCGGAAGCTTGCCGCTGCTCCAGGTTGGAGTGCGGAGGTTTAGTCCCGCTAATCTGTTGCCCGCCGAGACGTGGTGCAAGTGCCCCGCTGGCTTCAAGGTGTCTCCCAGGTAAGCGGAGGTCGAAAGCCCGAGGTTCTCCAGTCTTTTAGAGCGGCGCAGCGCAGAGCACCACGGGAGTCGCGCCGCCTGACGTCACGCAGGACACCTGCGCGGGGCCGGCGCCCGCGGCTCGAGAGCCCCTGCCCAGCACAGGGGCGGAGAGAGAGCGCTACGGGACAACGCCGGTCCCGATGGGTCACGGAAGCTCGCCTCTAGTGGTCGGCCACAGATGCTTAGGGACTCCCCAGTGTGGGTCAGAGGCTCTCAACAGACTCCTAGCGCCGATAGTTTTCTTCATGCTATGTGTTCCCCTGTTCATACGTACATGCACATATTTACACACACGTTGGCCACCTTGGCCCCCAGTTTACATGCTCCTACCTCAGCTTCTCCAGTGTTGGATTATAGACCACCCAGCCCAATCACCCGCTAGGTTAGTTTCTCTAGTTGTCGGTTGTGAGCTACCAAGGAAATCCCCGCCCATCCTCCGCCCCCTCCGCGGGCTGCCTGCGGGGCCCTTCACTCTAAACTATAGCCCCAGTCTCTTTATTTTGAGACCAAAGTTTGGTTTGGTAGGTTAGGCACTCCTGCCTCAGCCTCCTAGCGTGTTGGGATTAGGCGTGTGTAATCCCTGCACTCAGAAGGCTGAGGCAGGAGGACTGACACAATTTCCAGGCCAGTCAGAACTGTGTAGTGAAACCCCATCTCAAAACAAAACCAAAACCCTACCATTCCTAGAACAGCAGTAGAGTGCCAGTCCTGGTTACTGTTTCCTAGAGTTGTATCACACTGTCCCCTACGTGGCCTTCCTTTTCTTGTTCCTTCTGTTTTTTCTTGGTAGGAGGGATTGAACCCAGGACTTTTGCACTGCTCTATTTCTCTAACTCATTTTTATTTTACCCAGGTTGGGTTTGAATTTATGATCTTCTTACCTCAGCCTCTCACGAGCACTGGCATGAGCCCCAAGTCCAGTGGTGTTTCCATCTTTACTGAATCTGCCAGCTAAATGATACCCACTGTGCTACATCACTTACACACCTGCAATGGCTCTGCAATCTTCTCTCTGGTGTTCAGGGTCCCCCATCCCCAAAGTTCTCTGGTGTATTTAATACGCTGTTACGCATTTCCAGACAACTATCCTACTGAGGCAGAAGCTGTCTCTCTTCGTGCCCCTGGATAACACCATCTAGCTCCTGAGGATGGGCTACCACATTTATTTATTTATTTATTTATTTACTTACTTACTTATTTAGCGGGAACGGGGTTCAAACTCATGACCTTGCGCTTGCCAGGTAGGCACTTGTGCCACAGAGCTATCTCCCACCCGCTGGGGTATCACATTTTAAACAACAGAAGTGAGTGCTTCAGGAGTTCAGAAGCATGGCTCACAGAGGAACGGGGGTTTACACACTTCAGTGAGGATCTGAAGAGACTCAGGAGGCAGAAAATGCTTGGAGAGGCTGTCCTCAGAAATTGTTCTGGAATGCCATTTCACTTGTATCCACATCATGTTCCTGGATGAGATGAGAAAGCATAGAATTTCAATATTTCAGTACACAGCCCAAAATATCAACTCTTTGGTGTTTTGTTTTTTGATTTTATACAAGGGTCTATAGGGTATTCAGGGTCTCACTACTCCACTGGACTCATAGTCTCTTTGGTGTTTTGAATTTATTACCACTTATTTATTTTTGGTTTATTTGAAATGGGATTTCATAAGACTGGGTGTGGTGGTGTGGCCTGTAATCCCAGCTCTTGGGAGGCTGTAAAACAGGCAGATCACAACAAATCCAATCTAGTAGTGAGACCCTGAACACCCTGTAGACCCTTTCCTAAAGTACAAAAAAAAGGAAAAAAGAAATGGGATTTCACTGAGTTCAGACTCAAACTCACACTATATAGCCCAGGCTGTCTTTGAACTGGCAACAATCCTCCTATCACAGCCTCCTAAGAGCTGGGATTATAGGCATGTGCCACCACTCCTCACTCTGGTGTTCTCAATTTTATTTATTTTACTTTATTTATTTATCTATCTATCTATCTATCTATCTATCTATCTATCTATCTATCTATCTATCTTTGTGGAACTGGGGATCCAACTCAGGATCTTTTATTTATTTATTTATTTTTCGGTACTGGGGCTTGAACTCAGGACCCTGCACATGCCAGGCAAGCACTTATTCTACCGAGCTATCTCCCCAGCCCCTCGACTCAGGATCTTGCACTTGCCAGGTAGGCACTTGTGCCCCTGAACTATCTCTCCGGCCCCAATGTTTTCAATTTTAATTAGCGATTTTGAATCATTAACTTGGACACAGAGGTTTTCTC
>PVKN010012510.1:0-20726 GCA_004027915.1 Capromys pilorides
TTAGATAATTATTTCTTAGCTATAATGTCAAAAGCATGATACAAAATCAAAAAATTGATAAATTCTTTAAAAATTTAAACTTGTTTTAAAGCTTTTTAAAAACACTTTTGCAACATTTTGAGTCTTGACCTTGCAGAATTTCATACAGCACTCAGCTGCAGATCTAAGTATGGCACAGAAGGATAGTTGTTTTGGTTTTGCATACATTTATGAAAACAACTCACATACATTTTAATTGTTATATGTCCCATGACATAATGGAATAGTATAAAAAGAAGAACAAATATGTATCCTAACTTTAAAATCATATTCAGGTTAGTTGCTTTTACTTGACTATTCCAGCAAATATTCTTTATGAGTTGTTATTTCTTAATTGTGAGCTTATTAACACTAACAACTTTATTTTTCTTCTGACAAGGTATAGATTATTAATGGTATGAAATAAATTTCTTGAAGAGTCTATGATAGATGCCCTAAGGAGTTCAGATTTTGGCTGGTCTACAGATGAAGTACCCCATTGAGTTCTTAATGTTAAAATGCATTAACCTCTTTGTTGGGCTCAATTCCAGGGTCAGAATTTATTAGAGGCAGAAGAGAAATTGAAATTATAGATTTTCTTGAGTTTTAAATTATGCAAGGGTTTGGATTTGGGATTTGTTATTGTACTCAATGAAAGCATGCCAACTATTGACAAGCCTTTGCTAGGTTTGAAACTCAGAAGCCTTTGTTTCGTAAAGTCCCAAATCTCTTCTTATAGAGCGTGAAGTAAAGGCTCGGGTGCTGGCCCATCATTAGGGACTAACTAATATGCTAGTCCTCCTCACATTACCACAGAAAAATACCTGAGACAATCAGTTTAAAAGGAGAAGAGGTTTTGTATGGCTCACAGTTTTAGAAAGTTCAGCCCCTGAGCAGTTGACCTTGAAGGGTACTGAAGTTAAAGTCTGTCACCTGGGAATAGTTATTTATGTTGTTTCCTATTGCCACATGCACATCTTAAGGAGACAGATGATTAATAATAGAAGATACATACACATTAAGGGAGAATAAGAGGGACCACTAATGAAAGGAGGGAACAATTTGCCTGAGACCTCGAGCTAAGAATGAGAACTAGTACTGAGGAATAAATATAGCTGTGAGTTTACTGGCCAGGAAGAAGGAAAATATGATAGATTTATTTAATAAAAAAAACCCTATTCTTTTATTAGGAAAGACAATCTGCTTCACTAGTACTTAATTCAAGGAGGAACTCAAGAAATAATATAAAGAACATTTTCCAAGATGACCTTATAAAAGATCAAATGTAATTTTTGACATTGTTCTCTTATTAAACTAAATTTATAGTGTTAAATCCTATTTGAGTGAAGACATTTCTATGAAGACATTGGTGCTTTACTTATAGAAAGGCCAACCTATTGAAGGAAATGAGCCTGTTCAGCTCTAGAGACAGTGTTCCTTGGACTATAGGAAATGGAGGAAAAGCATTCTTAGATTCTGCTGCAATGGAAGCTTATAAGAAGCAATTCATAACACCCTCCCCAATTCAAGAAGTAATGTTAATAGATCCATTCCATCGGTTGTCTGTTGTTTGGGGCTTCTTGTGGTTTTATAGCAAAAGGAGAATAACATGAAATGATTAATTGCTGGATACAGAGGCAAAGAACAGGCATTTCTCTCAATCTTTTGCCAGTCAGCTGGACAAGAGACTGATCAATGTCAAACCTTGGAGGGAAGCCCAACTCAACAACATAGGTGTGCACCAGCCAGTTCTGGATTTCCATCCAATTTCTCAGCCCTTAGCACGATGAAAGAGGCCTGGCTATGGAGAACAAGATCGGATATGTTATAGACCCATGCTGACTTCAACTTATGGCATCTTTAAACATGGTGATGAGGATGGTTCTGAAGCCTCATCCAGGCCCAACAGGAAGAAGTATCATCACTGAGGAGTGATTTCTACCCTAGACATAGGGCTATAGTAATTAATGTATTGCTTATTTAAATTAGTATTCTTATAACTAATAAGCATTTATTTAGTAATAGACACAAATACAATTAATATAATTAGTACAATTTTCCTTCTGTGATGTTAGTGTGTTAACAACTGTTGCATATGGATTTTCTGTCTAATATTGAATCAAACATTCACTCAGGGAAGCCAACAATTACCAGAAAGGAACATCAGGAGAGGGAGAACTATAGATAACCCTATCACCCCTCTTATGCTCTTGAGACAGGAAGGAATTATATGGCCTGAGATTGTGACCTGAAATTAAATGGCCTCAGATTAATTTGCTCACTGGCTGTAGTTTAAGAAGCTACCTGTTGCTCCTATATCTACACCTACATCTACATCTACACCTATATCTATATATCTGGGAAATAATTGAGACATCGATTGTCTTAGAGAATATTTTACAGGAGGATTTTACAGTACAAATAATGTAAGTGCTCAGACAGAATAGGTTAATGCATGAAGCCAAACAAGTACATGCCAGTGAGACGTGGTGGGGACTACAACAACCAGAAAAGAGAAGATTGACCCTACAACCATCCAAAGTCACACTTTTCATGAATAGGCTCTGTGTGTGTGTGTGTGTGTGTATGCATGCACACACACATGTGTAGTGAGTGAAGGGAGATCCTGCACACATATCTGTGCCCAGTCAACCCAGTAGGCAACCACTTTTTTTTTTTTTTTTAAAAAATCTCTGAATAGAGGAATAAAAGGCTGGGGAATACTTTGGCTCCATATTTTGCTGAAGATTTTGAGTCACTGGTGGATGATGCACATGAAAATACTTGTTGGGGATTGAAGAGGAGCTGCCTGACTTGACTATTCAAAGGAGAAGAAATGATATGTAGCTGTGAGCAGGAAGGGGGCTGAACTAGTGTCTTCTCTGGTGAGGTGAGCCCAGCTATAGGAACAACAGAAAGTTCCAAGACATCCAGAAGCAGAATCATGAGCGTTTCAAAGAAAAAGTACTTTTACTTGTTCATTGGCTTGGCCAGATGTCCAGTGGTCATCTAAAGGATTCTAACCATCTAATGCAAGGATCAGGTGACAAGGACTCGAAAGACTTAGAATTCTTGCTTTTACTTTAATATTCCCACTGAACATGGATGATTTTTGCCAAGCCTAATCTTCTAGGGCCCACAGGATGAGCTGGCTGTAGTAAAACTCTGAAAATAATGAAATAAATTGTCTTGGTTGAATGGGGCTTTTTGAAACTTATCCATGTGGCCAAAGAACCTCTGCTAAGCACAACTATTTGAATTTAGCACAATTGAAATCGAGCTGTTCTTTCTGAGAGGAGTAGATCACCTGGCTCACAGTCATCCAGTTAATGTTGGTAATACTCTGTCACCAGTGTATTAAGAGCCATTTGTCTCTAATCTGACAAATCGAATTCTGAGTGTTTAGGAGCTGAACTACACTGAGTAGGTGTTGGGTACGAAGCAAGAAGCCAAGACCCAGTCTTGCTCTGGGTCACCTAAGGATAAAATTTGCTCAGTTACAGTCTCTTTCCTACCCAGAGTCTTTTAACTTAGCACGGTGACCTTTGGAAAAGTGACACCCTTCTCATTTTCCTATGTGAACCGGGAAGGCAGAATGTTAGCTGTGAAGGAAAAATACCAATTAAATGTATAGAATCCTCCAGACAGTGTCATGAAGCCACATGTGTTTCTGAACTTGGCGTTATTTTAAATGGTGAAGTGTAGAATTGTGTTGGATAAACGTTTGTTTAATTCTCAATTAGGAATTGTGTTTATGCAGTGTAAGTGTCGTGAGGGCTTTTATGAGCTGGGCTATTGATTGAAATGGTGCTCTCCTTTGGCCTTGATTGAGTGATCTTTTGATGCCTCCCTATTAACATGGTAATGTGAGGGGTACAGCCCCCCTCAAAGGCACCTGCTATTCCTAGGATGGATATCTCTGACCTGGACATGTCTCCTAAGAGATAGGGGAGGAGGGGTGTCTGAGGCTCTTCAATGGCCTTATTAGCATATTGTAGCTCAACTCCCAAGGGTGATAAATTTAAAGACCAGAGAACACAATTAGGAAGATTTTTAAAAGGTTACAAACAGTGTGCGGGTTCTGAGCTTGTCTGGATCTACATGCCGAGGGCATCCGAGTCGGTCCGAGAACAGCTGGAGCCCAAAGGCCAGCGCCTCTCTGTGCACCAAATTTACATAAGCTTTGAAGATATTTTTAGCTTCCTGCATTCCTCTTAATATTCTCCTGCTTCTCTGCTTCACAAAGAAGGAAGGCTGTATGCTTAGGGTTCTGAGCTTTTGGTTTTCAGAAATCCTGATGTTGTTTCTTTTTCAGATCTTTTGGGATAAGTAGAAACAGAAACTGATGAGCAGCCACAAGCCTGCTGTTCTTAAAGCCTTTCACCTATGGGCATCAGGGGCAGCGGGTCTGCTTCTTTCTGGGGTGTCTCTTCGTTTGGAATTATTTTATTTTAAAGTGAGATTAGCACAAGATAGTTAAGATAGCTATATTACTGATTTCTATTAGTTCATTGAAAAAAACGTTTGTGCTTATATTATTTGATCAATGTTTTATGCCTATATCTTGTAATCTGGGCAACGACTTTGAAGATCACAATAAGTAACGTACTAGCCATTGTTACTCTCCTTCAACCTTGGTTTGAAATTGGTAGCATTGTTTTGAGTGCGTTTTTTTTCTTTTTTAATTTAAAATAAAAATAAAAATAAACTGAGATTAGCTGCGATGGTGTATATTCAAGAGCTTGGTGTAGAATCACAATATAGAAACTGAGCTTAACACATCAATTCTTTTCTTTCCTCTTTCCATTCCCATACAAAACAGTTTGCTTGGGACTCAGAGTTTGCTTGAGACTCAGAAACCAGGTTATGGTAAGGACCATTGGAGAAAGTAAACATCCATTAATTCCTTATTCATTATTCGTTTATTTATCCAACAATCCCTTATTGTGCAACAGCATGCCAAACATTAAGTTGAAATGTAAAATGATAAAATAATAGGATTCTGTGTGTGTGTGTGTGTGTGTGTGTGTGTGTGTGTGTGTTGGGAAGTACAGGGCCATCTGCACATTGTTACTTTATGGTAACAACAGTCCATGTTCTCTCGTTTCTGAAGGTTTGGTCCTAAGCCTGCCTATGGCCAGCTCTGTGGCCTGGGCCAAGTCATTGTACCCCATGAGACTTCAGTCCAGGCAGGATGACGTAGGCTGGCAGCAGGGAGGGTGGTTCTGCATGCACATGTTTGCATTGTTCATACCATGCACTCAGTCCAACAAGATGCTGGGCCAGTTCTATCCCAGGCTGTGTGCTGTAACCCTTCGATGACATGGTCTCAAGTTTCTTACAGCTCCAGCATTTGAGAATTCGATGATACAAAGTCACTTGCCACTGGCTCTGGGTACTTCCCAGTGGGCCAACCAGCCATAGGCAATAGTGGCACATATAAAGGAACTCAACAGCATGAACTTTTAAAATAAGAGGGATTATATTTCTGTGGCAGTAAATCTTAGGCTCTTTGAGGAGGTATTTGAAAAAGTGTGGTTATAAAAGAAAGCTGAGCCACTGATGTATTCCAGGCCTGGCTCTAACACAGGATCTTTAGGGAACTAAGTAATCTGGTTTTCCCATCTCTGTAGCACTGTAGGTATGAATCTTCAACACTGGTGCTCTCTCTTCTTAAGCCAATTTCATCACTGGATATATTGGATGCCCAAATTTCACTGGACACAAACCCTTTCATGAGGAAGACAGATGTCCTGAATGTACTAAGTTCTCCGTAAGGTCATTCCTGTGTCTTCTCTTGTTCTAATTTAGGGAAGCGAGACTCTTAGGGGCCTTCAGGCAGGAGTCTTTCTAGAAGCCTCTGTCATAGTGAGCGCCACCATCCTGATTTCCTCTGACAACAGAAGACGTAGGAAATTCAGGCACTGGGGATGGAGATTCTTTTGGAAGACCTGGTGCTAGAGCTTTGTTAAGACCAGTCAGTGTCAGGAAAAACCACTCATGGGGCTGGCCGAGAGGCTCAGTGTGGGCTGAATCTGTGTAGTCTGCTTGCCAGACTCTGGGTCCATACTAATTGTGCTAGTCTGGAGTGAGACTTTCAAATTTGTGCAAGAGCAGCTTCAAGGATCTCCCTACTTTGACCCCTAAAACAAGACTAGAAACCAAGTTTCAGCAGGGTCCACTGGCTTCTCTCACTCCGTGCGTCACACTCCACGCTTTCCTGAGGGCCAGACCAACTAGAGATGGGAGAAAATGGGAGTGGCCACTGACCCTTCTCACCCCTGGCAGAACTGCATGACCCTTCATCCAGGAGAGGGTAGCACTGAACAGACACACAGAGATGCAAAGGTGCCGACAGAGGTGTAGATGCACACCCGCAACTCAGGATAGGCCCAGACACTGCAGGGGATGCTGGCTGCAACACACAGATGCTCCGCAAGTCAAGGAGGACAGACTTCTCCAGCTGCTGGTGATCCTGCCAAAAAGCAGCCATCTGTCATCAGACCTTTGCTGATGGCCTCTGCTGAAGGAAAAATGGCACATTTCTCTCCTGAGAAGCTAGAATCCATGGACTGGAGGGGGCAGAAGGAAGTAATATAATATGATCTGGCACATCCAAGGTCATCCAGTCCCAGAGCTCTGAACGGAGTTGGCTGAGGCCTTCCTTGGGACTACCTTGTAGCACTCTCTGCCTCTTTCTCTCTGTCTATGTGTGTCTCTGTCTCTCTCCCTCTTTCTCTCTCTCTGTCTCTTTCTCTCTGTCTATGTGTGTCTGTCTCTCTCTTTCTGACTATGTATGTCTCTGTGTCTCTGTCTCTCTCTCTCTTTCTCTTTCTCTCTGTCTATGTGTGTCTCTGTCTCTCTCTTTCTCTCTGTCTATGTGTGTCTCTATGTCTCTTTCTCTCTCCCTCTTTCTCTCCCTCTCTCTGTCTCTCTCTCTCTGTCTATGTGTGTCTCTGTGTCTGTCTCTCTCCCTCTTCCTCTCTCTCTGTCTCTCTCTTTCTCTCTGTCTATGTGTGTCTCTGTGCCTCTGTCTCTCTCTCTTTCACACACACACACACACACACACACACACACACACACACACACACACTTGAAGGAAACCAAAGAAGCAAAAGAGAGAGAACAGTTTGCCCTGTGATCACAGCTATATGGCAAAAACCACGCTTCACATATGAATGTATTAGGTTCTTTCAGATGCTGGCCTTTAATAAACAGAGATGAGCATTTATTCTTATAATAGGAAAAGGAAGAAATCACAAAACTATTAATAAAGAGTTGTTTTTAAAAATGTGTGTGTAGTCCCTATTCCCTTGGAATTTGTGCTCTTGGTCTAGGCTTTCACTCTCTTTTGTAAAACTTACAGTACCTGCCACTTTGCTGGGGAAGTAGAGTGCTTCCAGACTTGGCTGCTTCACAGGTCCACTGCCACAGGTCCCCTGTCCCACCAGTACTGGTGACCTCCCTGGAGGATGGTTGAGCTGAGCTTCCCAATTTGTCATCATCAAAGATATTCAGCACTCTTCCCTGACCCCTTCTAAAGTAGATCTTATAGTTTAAAAGATCTGGTCTATGAAATATATATATATATATATATATATATATATATATATATATATATCCATTTGAATCTGTTCCATAGATATATCATTTCCACTTGAAGTGGATTAATCCCACCTTCCAATGGATAGACTTTTGCAAACTAATGAGGATGAGCTGTCATATCAGGACATGCAGGGAGATCCAGCATCTCAGGGTTCGGGCAGGAATGTCACAGGTTAGAGGGACATGGAATATTACCGCCTTAATTGTTGCACTGTTGCCTTTGAGGGCCCATTGGAGGCCACCAGGCGCACAGAGCCTGCGCTGACCTCTCCCTGGCTCCTGGGCAAGTCCTCGTCTATTGCACAGGCACAGGCATCTCTCAGGGAGCTTGCCAGGCTCTGTACTTTTGCTTGGTTGGAAATCCTTTTCATGTCCAGCTGGAATTCTCACCATGGAACTTCAGTCTGGTTTTCCTGCTCTGATCTCACTAGAGGTCAGCAATCTGCTAGCACTTCCTCATTGTATCATGATGAATGAAAGGACGAGAACCACGGAGCCCCGCAGATATGGATCCGAGCCCTGCCCTAGGACTGATAAACAGATGCGACGTCACTAGGTCCCTGCTTCCTTTTGTTTAAGATAGGATGATGGTAGCAATCTACCTGAGATGTGGGAGGAATCAGAGCAACATGAAGATGGAAAGACATAATGCTTGGATCATAAGCCTTTGTTTCTGGCCTTGTTTTCCAAATTTGTACTTCCTTTATCCTTGTTGAGCCTCTCTTCACCCCTCCCCACTTGCCCTCTGCACTGTGTCCCCGTGCTATGACACAGTGCTGGGCATAAGTATGGGCACCGAGAGTAGGTACTGGATGGCAGCACAGCAGAGGGAGCCCGATGACTGATGGGTGGGTAGAGGAGATTTCTGCCCAGATGGGAGGCTGGAGTAAGGCACCGTGAAGGCCCTTCCAAGCCATCACCTGCGAGCCAGGAACTATGGAAAGTGATAGACACTTTCCGCAGAATGAGAGTGGGACATCTGCGCAGCCTGCAGCCCCCTCTCTCAGTCTTCCCTCTGACCCTCAGTCCCCACGAACTGTGAGTCCCACATCTTGTCAAGGTGCCCGTAGTATCTCTTGACCCCATCTCAGTCTCCCTGCTTAGGCCTGCCGGGCTCTGTTCCTCCAGCACAGCTTCCTGGGAGTGCCTGTGCCTGCAGCCTCCCCTTGTCCTTTCTTCCTCCACATGGCAACAACTTTTCTATAAAGGGAATCTCATCCCTCCCCTGCCCAAGCCTTTTTTTTCCCTAGCAAGCTTCCTCATGACTACATTCTTTTTCTACAACATTCATGGGGACGGCATCCAAATTCTGTGTGTCCTGGTACCTAGCATAGCCTCTGGAATACAGTAGAATCCTAATAAATATGAGACAAATGTATCAATACCCAATTTTATGAGCACTTTTCCTCACTACCTTCTTCTGAAATTCCTCAATGTGGGACAGAGCCACATCAGCAAGAGGGTATAGGAAAAGTAACCTGCTAGCCTGCATTTCTTTGCAGCTATAGGAAACCAATCATCTTTAAAAGCACCTTGCTTTCTTTAACTCCTTTTCTCTCTGATTTTCAAATAATGACTTCACAATTCAAGTCTGCTGCTAGTCTATTTTCTTGGGCTGGCATTGTGGCTCACAGGTAATAACCCATTGCAAACCTCTCATTCTCTCTTCCCCTCTGCTCTCCTCTCTTCTCTCTCTCTCTCTGTGTGAACCAGTTTCCAAGAGCTCAGCCTCTGGTTTGCATGACGAGATTTTGTCATTGGTGTCACTCCAATTTCTGCCTGGTGACTGGAGATCAATTCAAATATTCTCTGCGCTCAATCTGCAGTTCCCAGCAGGGAGTGCATCGCAGAGGTGCTGTCCCACATGTCTCTTCCCTAGATTTCCTGCAGAAGGCCACTGAAGCCTTTCCCCCAGAGCCACAGAACTTCCGAGCTCACAGAAAACACAGGCCCTCCCAGGGCTGTGCGGAGGGCCACTCTCAGGGGACTCAGACATACCTCGGCCTGCCTCCCAGGAGACCAGCCCTCTAGAGCTCACCTCATCTATTGCAGGACCCGAGTACCCTCAGCTTCCTAAGCATGATTTTTGCCCCCTTCATATTCTACTAATTAGAGTTTTACTTGTAGTTAATCCAAATCCTTCATGATGCAATTACCTTTATGTGCAGTTTCTTATAAAATCATTAGGGCAAGGTGTATCCTAAACAAATGTGTACCAGGAGCTAGGACTCATCAGCCGTCCTTGTCCCTTCTTTCTGAGCCCTTTATCCTCATGTGACCTCCTCCTCTACTCTAAGTGTCTCTGTATTACCCAGGCACCATTTAGTTTTGGGAGAACTAGTTCACTCCCATGTATGATTAACAGCACTTACCAATCACCTTCGAGACCTAGTACCTCTGTAGATGGGAGCAGAGGGCTAATGCATATGGAAACTCAAAAGCCCCCCTTCAAACAGGTGGGACGTTAGACTCAGGCTAGGCCCAGGATAATTTGGACCAAAGTGAGCGTCGACGGACTCCATGTAGAGCACTGAATCAAGCACTTATAACGACAGAGTCAGAAGAGGAAGGTGATGCTATCTTGTCCCTCGCTTTTTATCACAGACAAGAAACTAAGGACCAAAGAGGCACTTGTCGGGTCAGTGGAAGAGGGAGCACTAACACCATCTTCTGTGTCCTTCCCCAGTGATCTTTTCTCTGCAAAATATTTGACCTTTCTCGAGCACTTACTATGCACAAAGACTCTCTACAAGCTTCTTAGAATATTAACTTATTTAATCTTCACAATGCTATGAGATTAAAAAAGTACCTGAGGCCCAGGTAGATTAAACATCTTCCAAGGATGCACCCTGGAAGGGAGCAGAGCTGCCCACTTTTCAGCTACACCATATCCAGAAACTTCCTCAGCTGTATTTCTGAGACTTCTTTGAAACTTCACCATGGCAGCAATTCTCTATCGCCTTCTATTTTTTACTAGGCATCTATGATTTCATACTACTAAAAATGCATCCCCAATTGCCCCCCCCTTCACCCTCCCCACCTTAAAGGCCACCAAGACCTCACAGAAGGCCCTCATTCCAAGTTGGAGTTACCACTGTTCCCCGACAAACCCGCCTGCCTGCACCCCTCACAGGCGGTTGGTTGTCGCTAAGGCTGTTATTACATCCAGAAATAGGATTCTGAGCTCCTCTTCCTCCTCCTCAGACTTCTCACTCAGGAAGTTCCCGCATGGCTGTGATATCACAGCATCTTCCCTTTTCTCATGATGTCATCCACGGAACCCAGCACCCTCCCCTCCCCACAGCCTCACCTGCCCCAGACAGGAGACACAGACTACCTCACGTGCATGGAAAAAAAACTCAAGCATGAGATCTAAGAGAAATAAAACTCTCTGCCTGGTTTACAAGGGCAGGAACTGTCCTTTGCCGTTGCTCCTCCCAGGAGGCCAACCCACTCTGGCACTATGTTAGCACATTATCTTCCCTAGGAGTGGGGTGGGGCTTCATATATTTCTTCCTATTTCTCACCCTATACCCAACTTAACGTCTTCATGGAACCAGGACCAAGACCCTTCCACTCTGACAACTCCCATGTCCAGGGAGCATCTCTATTCAGCTGTGCGGTGGTCTGTGTGTGTACGTGTGTGCGCATGCGCATGTGGGCACTTGTGCAAGGAGGACTTGTGAGGATCATGGATTTGCTCCTTCAATGGGAATTTGGCTTAAAATAGATTACGTTCCAGGTGTGGTGTGGATGTTGGCACCAGGACCAGGCGAGCTGTTGCTTTTCTCTCCATGTTCAGAACAGTGAGGCTCTGAGTGAGGTCCAGGCACCAAGACTGGAGAATGGATGGTGGTGGCCCAGGGCTGGATTCTGTACATAGCATGCATACTGACTTGATTATGCTTTTCAAAAGTGGCTTTCAGAGAGCCAGGTAGAAATTGTGCAGCTTTCCCTTGTTGCTATAAAGGCCTGTGAGGCTCATCAAGTGATACTTTGTTCTGGGCACTCTGCTAGCTGCTAAGCACACACATGCATGTAAGGGAAAAAGCTTAGGTTACAACTCAGATGTGAGACAAATGAACTCTATTATCTACAGGTAAGTTAGTCACTCCCCCCTGGTCCTCGGAATGAGAAAGCTAGTTAATATCCAACCTGGTTTCTAGCTGGATCTCACCCCATAAGGCCATAGTCCTTTTAGGGAATGCCAGTCTCCCAAAGGAAAGCTGCTTAGCCTGACATTGTTCTTTCTCCTCTTATTTCTCTCTCAAAGATAAACAAGGAAGTCGGGGTTCTATGGAAACTCTTGGTGGAGGAGGAAGTTCCAGGGTTCTCTCTTCACTTCCTCAGGTCTTTGGGACCACAGCATTGCCCCCATCACTGGCATGTTTCTGCTGGCATTTAAAGCCAGTCTGTGTCTTGCGTAATTCATGAGCCACATAGTCTCTTTCCTTGGATTTGAACCCAGTAGAGCCTTCCAGGTATCTGCCTGGATCCCACTGGTGCAGACAGCCCGCTGCATCGTGTCTGCCATGTTTGCCTCCACTGTTATACCCATGGCTTCCTGCCTTTCCTGGTGGACTTGGCCTTACTTAGGCTCTCTTGGTGCTGTGCAACCCCTGCAATCAATCTAGGACTCCCAGCTGGCCTGATCTGGGTGACAATATCTGTAGCCTTCTGCCGTGCTCATGGAGACTTGCTGTGGAAGACTCCATGGTAGCCGCTGGTTGCTTCTAAGTCCAAGACTGGCCACACAGGAACTGAGTTGTCTTAGGAACACCTGACCTTACCAAGGACTTCCATCTTCCTGCTGGTTCTGCAGTTTGCTCCAGCCTGCCAGGTTGCTTGTGTGTGTATCTCGCTTAGCATCAGTGTACCCTGAGGAGCTTGGGCAGCGCCTCATTCATCTCTTCATCTGCAGAAGCTCTTTCAGCACTGGAAGCACAGCAAGAGCTCAATAAATATTTATCAAATAAGTGAATGAATAAATAAAGCATCTTAGCTGGGCTCCCACATTGTAAGGACTACATAACTTTGGTTGGAGGAAAGTATTATCTCAGAGGGAGAGAACAGTAGTTTCCAGAATGACTGAAAGGAACTGCCCGTGAAAGTAGCCAAGTTTTATTGATCAGTGAGTGGGATCCAGGTATCTGCCAATTGTGACTCAAAACTGTCACTCCCGAAAGTTCCACCACACCTTTCTGACCCAAGGGCTGAGTGTGTGCTGTTATCACCTTTGTATAGATGAGGAACAGTCAAGTAATTTGTCCAAAGTCCCACAGCTAAAAGCTGGCAAACCTGGACTTGGAATCCCTGTGGGAAGTGCATATTTCTCTCCATGGCTGAGGAGCTTCACAGAGGCCTCCCTAGGTTTTAGAACTGTGGTAATTCTGCAAAACCCCAAGGAGAATGAAATCCTGATCTAACGGAGCTGGTGAATCAGCAGAGTCCAAGTCCCGGTTTAGGAAGTAAAGGTGTATATAAATACAAGGAAAAAACAATCCCTGAACGAAGGTCAGGTAATCAGTGTTCTCTGGCAGCTTCTGGCCCATTGGGCCAGGCTTGCATATCACTATGTCCCTTTAAATGTGGACAAACAGAGAACTCAGAATAATAAATCTTTGAACATGGCTGACCTGAGATGGAAAAGCATCTTCCTCCTCTGGGGCTGGCAGTGTAATTTCATACTAAATTTACTGTGGTTTATGTAATTCTTTTCATTCACACCAGAAGGAGTTTCTTTGCTGCTTTCCTTTTCAGAAACTTGGAGACCATATATCTTTGCAAAGTGGATTTTTAAAAATAAAGCAGAAAAGATTAAATCAGAGATGCACCCAAGTTTCCTGCTGTCTGGACCAGCCCTGGACCAGCTTCCAGGGCTCCTTCCTCTCCAAAACTGATGTGATAAATGTTAGTGCAGTTGTGCTGGCGTAGCGCGGCCCCAGCCTGCCAAACACGCAACTGTCATGGAGGTCTCCTACAACTCTCTCCCTTAGGGCAGTGGAAGGGCAAGATGTGGAGGGAGGGAGAGAAAGACATGAAGAGGATTTACCCATCAGTGATTTTTAGGAGAATGCCCTCAAGTGGGACAGAGTCCAAGAGCTTGTCTCCAGGAGTCTCTCATCTTCCACCACCTAAAATTTCTGTTTTTATTTCAAACATCTTTTCCTAGCAGTGTCTGAAGTGTCCATCCCATCTCAAATTCCTCTGTTGTATTCAAAGTCGTGTTCCTTTATGTTTTACTTCTTGAGTTGAGGATGGGACAGAGGTGGGTGAGGTCACCGTCAAGGTCATAATCAAAGTCCTAGTAAGGACGACTCTGGACATTTCATTGGTTAAGAATTTTCACTGTTCTATGCCTCAAACACGTAATACTGATCTTGAACTGAACTTAAAATGAAATTTTCTCTCAAATCCCACAAATTGCTATGGAATCTTCCTTCAGCCATTTTCTAATCTCTCTTGTCACATCTCCTGCTACACTGGTACAAGGACTTCTGTCTCTCTCTTTACTGTAGATCTTCCCTGCCTTTGTGATCCTCATTGTCTTACCCTGAAAGGCTCTCTTCATTGGATTGGCCTCCCTGCAAGCTTTGGGCCAAAACCTAGCTGTCTTCTTGCCTGAGAGGCTTCCTCAGTCACTCTTCCTAAAGCGATACTAACCCTCACACTGTCTATCTTTCCATTTAAGATATTTCGTTCAAGGCGCAGTGTTCCCATTCTGGGAAACTTTTCGTAGGTGACTTGTCTACTGTTGGGTTTCCCTATTGAATAGAAGTTGCTCAAGACAAGTTCCTCTTGTTCCTGACAAACCTCCAGTGCTGAGCACAGAAGCCAGACTCAGTAGACCTGTGTCAAATGAATAAGCTAAGTCCAGTGATCTGTTGACCACACGGCTACCTTCCCCTTGGGCTATGAGCCCCTGAAGGCAGCAGGGCTGGCTCTTCTTTCTGCTTTCTTTTTTCTCAGCACACAGAGGACTTGGAGTGAGAAGGCCTTCTGCTTACAAATGGATGAACTGCTCCTGCTCACTCTGTGCTGGAGCCTTGCTGCTCATAAATCCTGCACAGAAGTCCGTCTGGGCAGTGGGCACCAGGAAGAAGGAGCAGGCCACGTGAGTGTCCAACTGCCATGTGACATCACCTCCAGGTAAGTCTGAAAAAAACTATTCACCAGAAGCAGCCACAATCCATTGGACATTTATAATCATTGCTGTGTAGCTGCGCACCCCGCTCTTGTCTCTGCCTGCTTCTGAGGGCTGCAGTGTGGTGTTAGATTTTCATGAGGTTGCTTTTCTTGCTCAGTGCTGGAAAAGGCCACAGGGAGCTTCTGGTATCTAGGTCACTGTGCAGAAGAGACCCTGCCCTGCCTCTCAGCTCTTTCAGTGATGGGGAACGTCCTCTTCACAGGTCACAGCCTCACACATTGAACCACTCTGGGGTAAAAATGAAGTTTTCTTCAGGAACTCTCCCAAATTGCCTTTTTTGTTATTTTTTTGTTCATCCTAGCTCTCCCCTTGGGTCCACCTTCTACAGGATGGCCGTGGAGACATGGGAGATGAGCAGCTCATCCTTCTATCACCCGGCCCAGTTTCTCTACTCCAGGACATTTTCCATTTCTGGACTAAAGCCTCACAGTGATTATTTCCACAGATCCCAGGCTCAGCCTGTGTTCCCACTCCACTGGAGCTTCTGTCCACTCTAATTGACCTGGCCTTGCGCAAGTATATTTTGGAGAAAGAGGGAACCCTGTCTCTCAAACTCCTTGGTTGTGTTCAACGCGTCTCTCTCCAACCCTAGGGTTGCAGAAGAGGAAATATTCTTCTTTCATCACAAAGAAACCTTCAGCAGTGAGGCCGAGGAATATTATAGTGCTTTCCTACACCATGATGCCCAGCCTACAGCTCTGCCACCCTCATCAAGATGACAGGTGGAAGCATTACTGAAACTGCCATGAGGACACGATTTATAATATTCTTTTTTCTAACATCTTCCTCTTGAGTTCCTCACAAGCAAGACTTTATCGTTAGATGTCCCTAGTCTCAGGAGCACAGTTTTTCTTTCCAAAGAGCTTTTAACTGGGGGAGGCATCAACCCCCATTTCCCTTTCAATGAATGGCCCCACTGGGGGATCGCCTCGTGGGCCAAGCCATCCACCTAGAGCAAGTAAGGACTCTGCTTCCCTGGTCATTCTCATGTACTCTGGCTCAAGTCCTTTCTCTCGCCTGCTGGTGTCCCTACAGCCACTCTAGCCCATTCATGCCAGCATGGTGACTGACCTTATGGTGTGAGATGGCCTTGCCATGGTGAATTAGGCCAGTAATATAAAAACACTAAGGCCTTGACCCTAACCCATCCGTTGTCTCCAGGTTTTTCTGTTTGAGTCAGCTTAGGTAGTTACAACCAAATACCACAGACTGGGTGGGTCAAACAGTAGCTATTCGTTTATCACAGTTCTGGAGACCGAGGAGTCCACAATCAAGGTGCTTGAAATCTTGGTTCATGTGAAATTTGTCTTCACCTCATGGGGGGACAGAGAAAGATATATTGGGGCTTCCTCTTGTGAGGGCACTAATCTCCTCATGAGGACCTTTTCCTTATGGTTCCATTTCAATGTAGTTATTTCCTAAAGATCTCACACTGAATGCCATCACAGCAAGACTTCCGCAGGTGAACTGAGGGGAGGAAGAGCACAATTCAGTCCAAAGCAGTCCCAAAGGAAGTACATGTGCAGATGAAGTGCAGTGTCATCATGAGTTGCAGTATTGTCTTCATATTCCCAGATAAGGCTCCCCATAGCCAGAGCAGCACAGGAGTAAAATATTTTGGGGCCAGAGTCAGTCTATGCTTAGAACCAAGGCTGCCCCCCTAGCCTTCTCAGTTCCTTATATTCTCAGTGGCTAAATTTAAGGCTCAGATCCCAGTCTCTTGGGTCAAAAGCAGCAGATTCCACACCATTTGCCACCTTACCACGTCAGAAGAGAGCAAGAGCCAGAGCCAGAGAGGCTGATAGCTTTGACGTGCGAACTAGAACTGGTCCTGGTTTCTTATCCCAGGTCTTTCCAGACTGAGGTAGAAGTTTGGGGCTATAAATTAGTTAAATGAGAAAAGGGGAATGAGGAGAGAAAGTAAAAGAGAGAGAGAAAGAGACAGACATGGCTAGGAGTGGACCTTGGACAGGAGAAACTAAAAGAAGAGAAGGATGAGACCGCGTCATATGCCTGTACATATTAATTCTTTTGAAAATTTTACCCCGTGAAAGAGTGACTCAGTCAGGAGGCCCGGAATCCGATCAATCCAAATTGGATGTGGGAGGCACCGGTGGGGCTGAGTGTGGAGGATCTCGAGTGCTGCCTGGACGCTCAGACTCTACATTCGCTTGGCAGAGTCATTTATAACGAACCCTGGGCTTCACATTAGGTCATTTCCCCTCCCTTAACCTAAACTGGCACAATGAGCGTCTATTTATGCAACACAAGCTTGCTTTGGATTTTTTAGCAGCTGCATCTCACTGTTGAATTGTACTGAGTGTCTGTATGTTCAACCAAAGGCCTGATTAGTTTTCCTGTGAGTTGCCTTCAAGTCAGCCCCCACCCCCAACTAAAATCGTATAAAGGATCCTTTGCACCCACTTTGGGGAGTTGACTTTTTTTTTTCCTACAGGTCATTTTGTTGGTTTTAGCTCATCCTTGAAAACGATGGGAATTATTTTGAATTGCAATTTTGCTATGCAACAAAAGAACTATTTCTGCCTTTTCTACTTTCCTAAGATTTCCACTGCAGCATCTCAAGAGTCACCGCTCAAACTAAAAATGTCCTATTTAGCATTCATCCAGCTGCCTCCCTCACTGCTTCCAAAACAGAGCTCAAAGCTGAACTCTCCCAGGAAGGCTTCCAAGATTAAACGGGAGCAGCAATGGGGCCCCTTCCTTCTCCGACAAGAGGAAACTCCGCAGCGCTCCATCTCCTCAGTAGCCTGGGGCCAGTCGTGGATCTCAGAGAGCTAGCTCTGTTCTTAGAGAAGGAGGACACAGAACCAGAGGCTGCAGAACGTCCGGCACTGCTCCTGGGCAAAGGAGCCTCATGCCCTTAGATGCCAGCTGCCCCGCACAGGCTCATCGTGCCTCCCTCTTAACCCTTCCCAGTTCCTGCCTCTTCCCCAGGGAGGAGGGAGTTTTCCAAGAGCCTCTGCATGTCTCTAACTCTCCCACCCCCAGCCTGTGTTCTGAAGGGACAGCTTGAGTAATGCAGCTCAAGAAGGGCAGCAAAATTTGGAAGTCAAATACGGATCTTAAAGAGCATTTGCCCAGGGCCAAAGAGCTCTTGGTTCAAATTCCTGTTGTGCTGCTGATTAATGGCTTACCCCTGAGCAAATGCTTCTGTGTTCCATGCTTTGGTGTGTCCTGCTCTTTGAAACTAGGCACCTTATAGGTCCCAGCTTGAGAGATAAAGGGATGGTGGTCATGCCCTTCTGCACAGGGCTTTTCACATGGCAGGGAAGCACTGGACACACGATCGCGCTTGGCACTGTGTGCATTCCTCTTTGCTTAGCTCATTTCTGATTACAGACCCATGAGTAGTCTCAGTTATTGGCATTGACTTCCCACTTGCAGCAGGCTGTCCACAGTGTGCGTTTAAAGCATATTTTGTCAAAAGCATTAAAGATCAATAAATATGATGATCAGAAACTGGGAGACTGGTGATGTTAGCCGAGCTGCTTTTCAGTGTCTCTAACTGCCTGCTTGTGAATCACTCTCTGTTTTGTTTAATCAAAACATTTAAGATGAATAGTGCAAGCATTAGTGGCTAAAACAGTAAGGAATTCCTATATGTCCCTGAATCAGTGTGTCAGCCAGGTTTAGCTGGGCAATTCTTCTCTACTTCGTGGTAGATGGAGTTGAGCGTACAGGGGCTGGATCCTGCATACAGGGATGGATCCTTTGTATAGGGGCTGGATCCTGTATACAGGGGCTGGATCCTGTACACAGGGGCTGGATCCTGTACACAGGGGCTGGATCCTGTATACAGGGGCTGGATCCTGCATACAGCTGGGGTGGCCTGATATACCTGGCCTTTCTTTCATCACATGTTCTCTCCCTAGCCAGTGGTCTATGATGATCCTTGTCACCCGATGGCTGGACCCCAGCAGGGTGCAAGCAAAAGCTCCACACTTTGCTGAAGCTCAGGATGAGAAATGACACAGCGTAATGTCTGCTGCATTTGTCTTACTGAAGCAGATCACAAGCCTGGACTAGGTCTGAGGAGGGTGAAAATGGAATCTAGTTCCTGGTGGGAGGGGCAACACATATGTACAGAGGCAGGAGGAACAGGGCCACTTTTGCAGACAACCTGTCCTCTCCTCTGTCTCCAGTGTCTGTGTCAGTGTCCTGAGACGCTGCTACCCAGAACAGCCAGCCCGACGCTCCAGCCCTGGCTTCCATTTGCCCTAGTCTCATCTGTCCTCCTCCTACTCATAGCGGTTGCTGCTCCCGTAGCTATTCGCCTCTTTTCCTTGACTTCTTACCTTAGACAGAGACTGAGGTGGCCATTCCTCCCAGCTGCTGTCTCCAAACTTGTACTTGTACATCACGTGCTAGAAGGAAACACGGCGATCTGACAGTCCATAAAATTACAATGCAGTGGCATTAGAGGCTGCAGTGGAAAATACGGCAGAAGGTAGTGAAAGGTGGCACCAGGAGGTGTTTTTTCCACCTTCTGGTTTTGTCAAAAAATCTGCATAGTTCTCATAACAAGATGCCAGACAGAAGATCCTTCCTCCTTGAGATCCCACCTGTTTTCTGGCCCTAGACAAGAACGGTGTGCTGCCTTGAGCTAGGCCTAAGGAAGCTAGTGTACTAACTCCATTGTGCAGAAAGGCTAAAGTCTCATGTATCCAGCTAATCACACAGCTCTACAAGGAGGAAGGGAGCGCCTCTCTCCAAAAGGCGTTTCCTATTGGCTTTCCATTAAAGAGATTGCTCAGTAATTTCCTAGGTTGGGAGGATGATGCTATTGTGATGATGTTGTTATGATAGTAACAAATAATCAGATAGCACTTACTGAGTATATTCTATGTCCTGGGCGTCATACACCATGCTTTCTATGGGTTGTTACCCAATGATTTTCCAAGATGGCATAGATTATGGGAAGAAAAAGCATTCTAGCTTCAAGCCCGGGTGAGATGGACCTTACAGACAGATGAAGCCTTCACCACTGGACTCGACAGGGGAAACTGTTCCATCCTGAAGTCCCCGGACCAGAGCCATGTGCCACTCTCATCCCAGAGAGAACTGAGTTCTCAGCTGCAAAAGTTGGCACAGCCAGTACCTTGTCCACTCCTGAAGACTGCGTGGCTGTAAGAAAGTGCCAGGCTCTGAGTCTGGTGAACCAGAGCAAACAAAAGATTTGAGGGAGGAACACAGAGAAGGGAAAGAGGGAGCCCCAGTTAGCAGGGTAGGCAAGATGCCAGGGAGATACAGCTTCATAAATATTTCTTAGGTACAGATGCCACCTAGAGTCCTCATTGCTCCCCTTAGCCCTGTCATTCCCTGCAATGATAGCAGGAGGGGTTATTTTCCTAGGGTCCCCATGGGACTTCCAGCTCCTCCTCCTTCAGCTTTCCTGAGGCTCTAGACAGTGCGTCAGGAAAATCCTGGGCTGGAGATATGGGATTGGGTTATGAGGAGACAGCCATTTTAATCAGAACCCTCTTCCCAAATCTTCCCCTCACCAGAGCCTTCTCTGCAGCTGACTGTGCTTCTTATGCAGCAGCCATTCAAATACAGTTTCACCATATTAGTAGCCCACCAGTGAAGCATAACCAGCTAGTTTTACATCTAATTTGCACGGCAGCCTATACTCTTGCCTAGGTGGACCCCAGGGCTGAGTTTCCATGCCACATTCTGTGGATTATTTAAGGGTACCATTCAGTCTAAGAAAGATGGATGGGTTGATGTCAACACAGATATCAATCAGCCTAGACTTCTCAGGGTCTGTCACCAACAATATCTTTGTTTTTGTTCCCAAGATATGTATTGTCAAATGTACAGGAAATAACTTGGGACAAAAATATACACCTCAATTAAGTATCCCAAAGCACAAATC
>PVKN010012511.1:0-20700 GCA_004027915.1 Capromys pilorides
CCCGGTGGTGCAGCTGCCACGGTCCCAGCCTGTGCCTGCAGCACGCCGCAGCCCAGCCGGCGGCAGCTCCGCAGAGTCGGAGCAGGGGAGGCGGGGCACCTGCGAGGTTCGGCTCACTGTGGGCTCGGCTGGGGTGAGCGGCTGTCCTGTAAAAGAACGATCATCAGACAGCAGCCTCCCCAACCACCCATTCGCCCGGCGCCCATTCGCCCGGCGCCCAGTCGCCTGGCAGGCCGGTGCCCAGAGCGCTAGAGCGCAGAGCCGCGTGGTGGCGCAGAGCCTTGCGGGCTGGGAGCGGGTGCCGTCCCGCAGTAGCGAGACTTGGGCTCAGGCTCAGGCTTGTTGTGATTGCACCCGCCAGGGCCGAGGTCCTGTGCAGACCCCGCTCCTGCCCGTACTTGGGTGCCCCCTTAGCCCCATTACGGGAGCGATGCCCCCCGCTCCCCACATCCTCCGAGAACGACGAGAGCATGGAGAAGTCGAGTAGTGAGGACTCTTCGATCCACCGGAGTCCATCTTTGGACAGCAAGGACTCGGACTTTGCCAAGCCGTCCACCTCGGGCCGCCCATTCGGTCACGGCTTCACAGCTGGTGCTTTCTACGGCACCGCGGGCTCCCGGGGCCAAAGTCGTGCCGAGGCCGGTGTGAAAACTGACAAGTACAATGCACCCAAAGGCAGCAAGTACGTGGTGTTTTACCTGGACCTGTCCTTTGTGTTCCTTCTAGAATTTAAGAAGTGCAACATGGCTAGAGGCTGCCTGTGCTGCTTGAAGTACATGATGTTTCTCTTCAATTTAATATTCTGGGTAAGTCCTTGCATTGGTTCCCCTCTCCTCTCCTCTCCTTTCTCCTCTCTAGCATAGTAGCTGAATGCCTGCTCCACTCTGCTCAGTCTTTATACTGCAGTGCTCTGGTAAGTGCTTTTTTACACTAGTCCCTCACCCCCTTTGATACATCTCTGTCTTTCTCCCTTCCCTCAGTGGCTGAGTGGAATCTCCAACTTGCCTGTCTTTCTGGAGAGACTTGCTCTACTCCTGGAAGGGTAGCAAACTTTGTTACCATCTCCTCCCCCATTTAGAAAACTCATGTGTGCCTCAGATCTCACACCATACCTGCAGCAATGGCAGGGTCAGAATTTGTAACAGCTATGACCCTGTACCGGCTGAGGACACATGTGAGGAGGGTATTCTGAGTTTCTTCTTGTATCGCTGTGAATGTTCAGTCTGTAGCATATAATGGGTTGGATGGCAGAAGTGTAGAAGTCTCACTTCTGTGCCTTTAGTGACTCCCGGGAGGAGGAGAGGAACCCCTGTCCTGAGCTGAGCTGGGGCTGATGTAAGGAGGGCGGGCTGGGGGCATGCTGCCATCCGGTGTCTGGCTGCTGCTTTTGAAGGATTGTAGCTAACTGGGCAGGGAGCAAGCTGCCATATGCTCCCAGGCTCTGGGACTGGAAGGGACAAAGGGAGACAGTCAGCAGTGCTCCGACCTTGGTGAGGTCTTTTTCTGAAGAAAGTGTTAGTGGATGGGGCAGCTTGAGATTGTTCTTTGCCCTCTGTAGGCTACTGCACACACTTGTGCATGAGAACAGGCAAATGTGGTGAAAACTTGAATGTATCTCTGTTCTTTTATCCTGACTGCTGCCTCTGCTTTTCTTTCCTGGACCCTGGACACTGCCAACACAGATGTTTAACTCAGCCTCAGGGCTCATCCTACCCATTGGAGGCTATTAGCCTGAGCCTCAGCCTCCTGGGAACAGTCAAGGAAGAGCATTGTGGGCAATAGAGTCATTTTGAGTGGGGTTAGGTGGGAGCAGTTGAGCTGTGTTCAGCCTCTTGTGCGAGTACTGCAGTTGAAGAACTTTTGTGTGGTGCATGTGAAGGGAGAGTTCCAGCCCATTAAAGAAGAGGACAGGCTTCTGGTCTTGTTCTTCATCAGTTTTGGTAAGACTTTGGGCTGCTCCTTCTTTGTGTGCTTTACAATCTGGGCTCCCTGTCCCATCTGGGGGCGTGGGCATGGGCATGTGAGGCTCTCTTAACTGTCCCCCTAGGCTCCTATGTAATATCCTGGCTGGGACAATGGGGCACCTCAGTGTACTTCCTTTTTTAAAAAAAATGTATTTAGTACAAGGTTTCCAAGGTCTCATTCCCAGATTGGACTTGTAGTGATTCTCCTGTTTTCAGCCTCCCAAGCACTAAGATTATAGGCATGTACCACCACACTTAGTCTCAATTACCATCTCAGCATGTTCTGGAGGTGGGGCTGGCATGGCACACGTGGGACCAAACCCCAGTCCCTGCATCTACCTAATGCTGGTCATTTTTGTTTTTCACTTCTTCTTTTTCTGTCCTTGTTCATGGCCTCAGCCTGCCCCTTTTATGTTGTCATTGTTCCAAACTGGGTTGTATATGAACACTTTAATATTGAGAGTCTTGAGAGAAGATCACAGTGTCTTTGGTCATATCTCCTACTTCAGCTGCGTTTGTTTCTCCCCACGCAACTCTGCCACCTGCTGGTTGAAGTTGGTATAACTGCTTGTGTTGACGTGAAGGTTCCAACTTGGTTTAGGGACCTTCTGACAGTGTCTAATTCCCTGCATGGAGCAAGTGCTAATGACATGTTTGTGAGTAAATGAATCTATGGCCAGAGCTTTGAATCACACATATTATTATGGGGTGGGGATTCCCAAGTCTCACTTGATGAGGTCAAGAAATTACATATCCAACTTGCCTATATAGGCTCTCCCAGATCTTAGCTGGCAGGTAGTGACAAGTGACTCCATCTTCCCTTAAGAGAATAGCAGCAGTTAATGAATTAGCTGTTAAAATGTCCTTCTTTTATGGTCTGTAGTGAAAGAACTTGCTGTCTTGTCCCAACTAGTATTGATAATACTCTAATAAGACAAGGAATTGTTCCTTCCTGGTCCCTGATTTTTTTGATTACTTCATATTTTTAGAATTCCCATGGCAAGCTATGAACTAGGAAAAATCAAGACCCAATTCTTTTATTCTAGTAGCATATGAGTAGTAAAATAAGACGCTAATCTTGAGAAAGATGGAAAATTTAGCAGAGAAGAAATGGGCGCTTGTGTGAGTGTTAGTCTTTGTTGGGAGCTTGGGGATGGTGTGTTACTGTTTCACTCAAATGAAGAGCTGCAGGCAGGGGCTCCTCAGCCCACAAGAGCCTATTGTGGGGAAAGAATGGAGAAGGGGCTGATTGAGAGGGGAAGAGCTGTTGTGGTGTGACTGTGCAAGGCCCCCATAGGCCTCTACTGTTGCCTGGGTAAACTTAAATGATGAGTGGGCTGGGATGGGCTGGGCAGATAAAGGAAAGGCTCAGGAGAACATGAGGGAGAAGGTAGGGCCTGGGGAGAGGCAAAGGGACAAATCCAGGAGAAATTGTTAGAAATTATATAGTCATCACTTGTTTTAATCTCGTGGCTCAGATCCCAAAAGCTTTTCTGAGGCATTAGAGTTGAACTCGAGACTGCAATCAATAGACAGATTTCTTTCCATAGATCTAGAGCCTGCTTGGTAGTTCTCCAAACCTCCTGCTGCTGCCATACCCACTGCCTCTTGTAAGCTTTTCCAGAGGATCCCTGGCCTGGAAAAGAGATGCATCAGACTGCAGCCCTTCATAGGCCTGCTGAGTGCCTGCTTCCTGGCCACTGGGTGGAGCTTTGAGGGTGTTGGTATTGGTGAGAGCCTGGTGACATCATGGAGGGGGTTGCAGAATGGGAGGGGGAAGTTCTGTAGCCAGCACTCCTCCTTACTAAGAAAAGGGCAGGTGCCTCCCAGGCTCTGGGTGCCTGCCTGCTGGTGGTGGTCCAGGTCTACGTCTGGAACGTTGACTGCAGCCAGATAATGCTAGCCACATTGACAGCCCAGTGCACTATGGGAGCTTGGGGCACCTAGGAGGGCAGCATCACTTGGGGGCTTGAGGACCTGATACAGCTGGAGTCAGTGGTCATTCCTGACTGAGTCTCTTCCTCTTTGTTCCCTGAATTTCTCTCTTTGATTCTTAGGGCTGAAGAGAATGCTGGCTTCTTGGTTGATGGCCTTAACTGGGACAGAACATTCCCCATACTATCCATCACTAATGAGATCCATTCTTAAGGTATTTCTTCCAGCAGAGGAAGTTATTTGAGATATTTCCCTCAGTTATTCCATCTCTGGATCCTCTCAGAGCTGTCTGGTAGAACAGTCTAGGGAGAGATGAAGCTAATTTAAACTTCTCCTGAGGGTGGAGGAAGCTCAGTGCTTTGACTATAAGGAAAGGAAGAGAAGGTATATGAGCAGGGCTGCAAAGGGAACTTCTAAATCTAGGGGCCCATGTCCTCATCTCAGATGGCAAATCATGATCTCACCCTAGTTCTCCCAAACCTCAAGTCAAGTCCCTGTGTGATACAGAGGGTCAAGGACTGATTGCTGCCATAATTACCACTTGGAATAATGATAATTTTTCATACTGGCCAGTGGGACTGTTCCATCACTTTAAATCATAGTTGGCAGAGGGTTGACATTCTGGCCTCACTAAAAAGTCTTATTCCTTGTGGACTGTTCCCTTAATAAAGGTCAATTAGCCTACTAGTGTTCAGTGAGCCTGTTTCAATACTGGAAGGGTTGGAATGGGGCAACCACAGGCAGAGAGCCGAGTAGATCCTCATGAACTTTCCTAAGTGGGATCAGGCTGCTCAGGCTGCCCCTGCTGGTCGGTGCTTTCTTTAGTGGTACATGTTCTTTAACTGGCTTGGCTATCTGAGGGTTCTGGGCTGGGGTCTGTGCACCTTGAGCACCACAGGCGGGTTCCTGTAGGGTGCATTCTATTGACGAATGGGGTTTGAGGGATTTCTCAGTTGGGAGCTCAGTTTCAGACATAGCCTCTCTGAGAAGAGGCCTGACTAGGATCAAGAAGCATTTGGGGCTTCCAGAAGTCTCAGGGTGAGGCATGCAAGCTGGCTCCCCACAGCAATACTACAGACCAATCTCCTGGGTGAGTCAGGCCTGGCTGTGTGTGGAGGCAGGGGGACAAGATGAAGGGCCTGGTAGATACCCTGAGAGACTCCTGGAATGTGGCCGGGAGAGAATGCCAGCTGTGTGTTTGCTTCCTTTCCAAAGCATTAAAATTTAAACTTCCTTGTCTTAATATCTATTTTTAAATCATGTCAGAGCCAGCACTGGTGTCAGTCAAGAGGGGGTGGGGAAGAAGAGGTGGGGAAGAGAGGGTGGAGGAGAGGCCTCAGCTGAAACAGTATAAGGGCTTTCTCCACCTTGAGGAGAGAGGGCCTGAGCCTGCCTACCTGTCTGTGAGAACACAGCAAATAGCAGTGGGGAGAGGTGGTGGCCTCTCCCCACCCTGTGTGCCTAGTTGCCCTTGGCTGAACTTGATGACAGGCCTAGTGGCCCTTAGCTTTCTGTGGCTTGCTAGGGTGTTGGGGCCCCAATTGAGTCCATTTGTTCATGCCACAACTATTTGCTGAATGCCCGCTGCATGCACCAGAGCCTCCAGTTGGTAAGGATAGGGCTCAACTGCGCTGCACAACCGTATCAGTTTTCCCAAGCCAGGAAGTCGTGGAATTGAGAGGTCATTTGGCCTGTCCTGCACCCAGCATTTGAACACAGGCCTGCCAGGGCAGGGGCTGGCATGCAAGGGGCTCTTCCTTCTTCCCCAGCATTCTAAGACCTAGTATCCTGGCAGCCAGCTCTGACCTCTCTTCTGTCCTCTCCCCTTCCTATCCTCCCCTCTCTCCTTTCTGAAACATTTGCTTATATCAGAAAGAAATGGAAGGAAAAGAGCTTCAGGCTTTTTGTTGTTAGTTTGGAAAAAAATCAGTGGATTGTAATTTTTCTGTTTTTGTGCTATAAAAAGGACTAATGGATGCCCTGTATCCAGTGTGTACTGTACACTTATTGAGCACTTGCTGTAAGCTAGACCATTGAGCAGCTCAGAGTTACATGGAGAAATAAGACTCATAAACAGATAATTAGTTTTGAACAGCAGGTGTTGAATAGATTTTTTTAAATAGGATAAATGATTTTGCTTCATTGAGATTAGACACAGAGCCAAATAGAGCAAGCAATGCTTGGATTCTGCTTGCTAAGAAGATGGGACTAGGAGGTCCAGGCAAGGAAGTGTATGGAGAGACAAAGGACAGATTGGTCCAGAGTCTTATGTCAGAGAGCTGGTAGTGCAATGGGAGACAAAAAATCTCTTGCACCTGAAAGGGGGCTGAACAGAAAAACCAAGGAGCACATGGATTGGGTGAGAGAGACTAGGATGGCTTCTGGTTGAACCTTGTGGGGTGTTCCTCAGTGAGTCTCCAGGATCCTAGGCAAGTGCTTGATTGTCTTTCTGGCAGTGACCTCGTGACAGGTCTTGCTGTATCACCCAGGCTGCAAGCTGTTGCTGTAGGTAATCCAGCTTTAGAGAGATGCACTGTTCTCTCCCCTTTCCGGCCTCTCCCTTCCCGCTGCGATGTGCCCGCTTATTTGGTCCCAGTTAGGAAGCTTTGAAGCCAGGCTAAACCCGTCGGGCAGAGTTAAATCTTCTCAGCCAGCTTTGTCCCTGCTCACATTTGAAGCTAATCTAACAGCAGATGTGGTGGGGGTGGGGGCTGGCCCTGGCAGGGATGTTAAGAATGGCACGCGGTCAGGCGGGTGAGTGAATCTGCAGTGGGAAGCAACACAAGGTCAAGATCTGGCTTCTATGCCCTGCTCTTTGTCTACCCAGCCCTCAGATTTCTTCTAATTCAGTGAGTCCCTGGTTTGCATCAGATGTGATCTGTCTCTTCTTATGATTTCCAGCAAACTTTGGATGCTCTCATGAGCACTGAAGAAGCTCCTGGGAATGTCCTGCAGGATATGCCACATCAGTGGAGTCTGTCCCAGGAAGAGAAAGTCAGGGCTTCTGCCTTTGGAGAGCTTTCTGTCTGTTCTAGGGCTCTATGCTATGATGCACATGCAAAGCAACCGGGCAGCTTTTGCCGTGACCAGATCCCACAGCCATCCGTGCTACTGGGGCAGCAGCTCCAGTGATGAGGTCCATGCTCAGAAAGTCCCTAAGCTGTGGATGCCTGCTTTCCTCCTCTGTGATCACACAGTTGTCCTGCAGGACCATGCTAAGTCCATGTGAGGCAGTGTGTGTGCGCGCGCGCGTGTATGCGTGTATGCACATGTGTGCTGCTAGCAGGGTACCTGGCAGTGACTCCTGTGGATAGTGACTGCAGTTAGAATTTCTTCAGTTCACACAGTGAGAGCTGGGCTTGAGCTTGGGTGCCCAGGGGCTACAGCATGGGGTCCTGGGGTGATGATGGCGGGCAGAGCTGTGGGACCCTGGAAGGAGCTCTAATAGGTCTCTGACTTAGGATATTGTTCAACCTTCTGTTCTTAGGAGAATATGGAGAAACAGGAAAAGCAGAAAGGTCCAGGAAGGGTGAGGAGAAGGTAATGAGGGTGCTGTCTGTGACCCCAGCCAAGCCCTCCCAACAAAGGCTGCCCATTGCTTCTCCTGGCTCCCCTTATGTTTGGTGTACTGAGTGAGGTCAGGACCAGGATAGCTGGCTGGTGGTGATGTTTCTGGGCCGCAGGTGACACCCTGGACTTTCAGTGCCTGGCAGATGTTAGATTCAGCTGGGCTCTTTGGTCTCTGACCTCATTTAAGAGACAAAGAACATGGGGCTCCAAGTACAGGTCACATCACTGTGTAGAAACACACTGCAGGGATTCCGTATTGTGAAATAGATCATATGTAAATTCATGTAGTTTGAAAGTGATTAAACAAACCCACATTCCCTACCTCACTTAGGAAATGGAACATTGGTGGATGTGATGTTGTACACCTATAATTCCAATACTCAGGAGGCTGAGAATCACTATAAGTTCAAGGCCAGCCTGGCCTACATAGTAAATTCAAGAACAACCTGAACTATGTAATGAGCCCTATCTCAGAAAATAAAAAAAGAAAAGAAAAAGTGAAATGGAGCATTTTACATTTCACTGTATATATCTGTGGACTCTCTTAGTGTGTCCCTCTGTAACCACACTCCACCACTTACCCAGAGAATCATGGCTCTTGAAACTAATATGAAGTATATTTCATGAGGGTGGGAATCCTTAAACGCCACATATTTTGTTTTGGTTAATTTTGAAACTTTCAGTAGATATAGCCAGGTGTGTGAACACAAACCTATTATCCTGGCACTCAGGAAGGTTGAGGTAGTAGGATGCCAAGTTTGAGCCCAGACTGGGCACCTTAATGGCTTAGTGAGCCTCTATCTCAAAAAGTTGAAAGGGTTGGGGATATAGCTCAGTGTAGAGGCTCTTGATTGACTGATTGATTTGATACAGGGTCTTGCTCAGACTTCTAGTGATTCTCCTGTCTTAGCCTCCCTAGCACTGGAATTACAAGCATGTGCCACCATGCCTGGTTTAATGGTCAGCACAGGGAGCCCAGAGTTCTGGAGTTGGCATGGCATATGGTACCAGTACTGAGGATTGAACTCGGGTTCTTGCGCTTGCCAGGCAGGCACTTAGACTGCCAAGCTATCTCCTCAGGCTGAGGCCCTGGATTTAAACCCAATACTGAAAACACACACATACATACACACCGTCCCCAAACCAAACAACACAAAAACTTTAGATACATGGAATATTCTGAATTTTTTTTTTTTAATCCAACATTACACTTCTTGATGCTTTCACATTGGTAGGTGTGACTATAGTGCACTCGACTTCACTTCTCTGTAGTATTCCATTGTGCAAATCAAATGCACTGCATACCTTCTCCGGGTTGTGAGCATATGATCACATTCATTTTGGAGGATTGGTACACATGTATAACATATCTTGACCAAGATATTTTTTGACCATATTTTGATCCTTTTTTCTCCCCTCTCTAAGTCCCCCACCAAACCCATATATTCCTGTGCATGTAAAGGCCCTAGTCCAGAGCTTCCAGAAGTATCTGTGATGTGAGACTAGCTTTTACATTTCTAGTTCTGGGAGTGGTCCTGGTATGCATAAATCACAACTCCAACCAATCACACTTGATTCACCTGACAACCTTGGCAGCAGCTTCAATAAGCACTTGCCTGGACAGTGTAAGGTTCTGACTTTTTTCCTCCCTTGAAAGTATCAGTTGTCTTAGTCTCATTTATTGACCTGGCTACTTGTTCCTCACAAATGCACAATTCTGCCTGTGTTTCCATGTATGCCTGGGTCTTTTGGTTGTGCTGTTTATCCTAGTGCTGTAGTAATTACCACAATTTTTTTTTTTACTAAGTCTTGGCTTAGGAGGGCAGATATTCTCATCTTCCTTTTTTTTTTTTTAAAAATTTGTCTTATTTGTTAGTGGGTCTCACTACATATCCTGGACTCGTAGTGATGCTTCTGTGCTGGGATTATAGGCATGTGCCACCACATCTGGACTTGGCCATCGGTTCAGTGTGCCCTGGGGTGGGGCTGGCACCATTTGTGGTACAGGGAATCCCTGTGCTTGCCTAAGTGGGCACTTAGTCCATTGAGCTATCATGTTTTCCCTTTATCTTATGTATTTTGAGAGCATTTGGCTGTTCTTGGCTGTTTGTTCTTTTGCATAAATCCTAGAATCAGTTTGAACGGTTTCACCAAAAACTAATCATTCAGCCTCTCCCTCTTTTCCCCTCCCTTCCCAGTCATGTTGGTATTTTTATTAATTGGTCTTTCACAAACTCTGTTGGTCTACTTAAGGAAAACAGCTATCTTTATGCTCATTTGTGAATGGAAATTGTGTTTCGCTTATGCAGTTCTATCCATAAACATTGTATATTTGTTTATGAATTAGACTTTTTTCATGCCTTCCCCTTTGGATTTATAATGTTTTCCATGGAGATCTCTTATATGGGGACTTTTTTTTTTTTTTTTTTCAGAACCAAGGATTAAACTCAGGTCCTTGCACTTGCCAGGCAAGTGCTTATTCTACTGAACTATCTCCCCAGCCCTACATAGGGACTTCTGATCTTCCACCTTGACTTCTTATCCCCTCTTCAAGGTTTGTCTGAGCTGAGGCACATAGAAGCTTACTAACAGGAGTAACTGATGCCTCCTTTAGCACCCTACTTTGGAGTTAGTTTGCATTTCTTACTTATAAATCTGTGCATTCCCCAAAATGTGTCCTTAGTGATCAAGCAGCAAGTCCACATGCACCAACCCTGGTCCTCAAGCCCTGGTTCACCTAGTGCAGGAGAGATGACAATTCACTGTCCCTATTCTCTGGAGCTTGCAGAAAAGACCCAGTGTCTAAATATTCAGGAAGGTAGTGTAGTGACCAGAAAGAGCCTATGCTTGCATTAGGTCAGACCAGGGGCTGTGATTGCCCTGAGCTCCTCACAGTCTGATCCTCAGGCTTCTCCTCTATCATCAGGTATCAGGGGTTTAGGTGGGATGTGTCAGAGTTTCTCTGCCCTACCTCTCAGTCACAGGAGGCACACATAAGCTATGCATATTGCCACACAACCCATCATGTTTGCCTGTTTACTTTGGTTTCCAGGAGGCTTAGCACTTTCTTTCTCTTTTCCTATAGTCTGTTTCTTTAATCAGAATCTATTTCTTTGTCTTGTTAAGATTGGTTGATTGATTGAGACAGTGTTTTCCTATGCAGTGTGAGCTGGCCTTGTTTTTACTTTTATAGCCCCAGGCTGGTCTCGAACTTGCAGTGACCCTTCTGTCTCAACCTCCTGAGTGTTTGGATTACAGGCATGAGCCACCACACCTTGTTCCTGAGCTGGCAGAGATCAGGGTCCTGAAGGGCATATGGGGCTGGAAATTGAACTCAGGTCCATGTGTTTGCCAGGTAGATGCTTATGCCTCTTGGGCTATCTCCCCAGCCCCTGTCTTATTAATTTTGTTATGATCCTGTTTTATCTGGATCTTGGTAAGTACTTTTTGGAAGTAAGGGCAACTACAACATAAGGCTTGGAACAGTGAAAACTGCAGGAGTGAAGAAATGAGGTTCCCACTCTGGAAGTAGCAGTGGTTCAGGAATGGGCTGGTGATGGATGGGCTGTCTGTAGGAGATGAGACTTGAGTTCGTGGGACAGGGCACCCACAATCTATAGGCTGAGCACTTGAAACAGCACCAGCTGTCCTGACAGCAGGTGACTTCTTAATCCTGCTTACTGCCTTCCTGAGCACAGACCTGGTGAGCGAGTGAGACACTCTGAGGTGAGAGCTGGAGGAGAGCAGAGCTTATTGTAGGATGACCCTTTATACCTGGTGTTGACTGTTGGCTCAACCTGGAGGTAGCGTGAGTGTCCATGTCTAGTACTCATTGCCATCTGATAGGAGCAGAGAAGGCTGGCTCTGCAGGGATTCTGGATGGGCAGAGAGAGAGGACTGCAGGGCCTAGAGGGTAGAAGATGCGTAACTTGGGAGAAGATCAGGGGTTGGGTAAGGAGGCTTGCCATCAGCAGAGGGGGTGGGAAGGATGGAGGGGAAAGAGACAGGAGAAATAGGTGAAGCAAAAGGCCTGGAAGTAGATCTGTGGCGTGCAGGGAGCTACTTGGTGGAGCCTTGTTGTATGAAGTGGTGCCTAGGTCCTAAAAGGAAGAGCATTGTGTCTGGCTGGCTGGTACTGTGGACTCAGGAAGTCAATTTGCAGAGTCCCTTAGGAGATGCTAAGGTCCTGAGCCTTCTGTTCCCATGTGCTGAAGTCAGATGTGACCTGAAGTCAGACTCTGATCCCAAACCTGTTAATTGGCAAGTCTGTTAGGCCCAAATCAGAGTGACAGGTTGCCAAGCTGATGAGCCTGGTCTCTGAGCAGGCACTCTGTAATGTCAGAGCCATTTAGGACACCCATACTGAGCGATCCCTAAGGCCCCTAGGCCAGGCTGTGGAGGAATTTGGAGACTCCCTGAAGAGGAGCTGGAGAGGAAGGTGCATTTGGCAGTTAGCAGCGGAGCTACATGCACAAGGTGCCCCATTCATTACCATTTATGGCAGCCACAGGGAACTGTGGGAGGCTTCCTCTGCCCTGCCCCCAGCCTCCTGCTGGGAGGAGGGGAATCTGTGTGAAAAGTGCATGTTTCACAAAAGCCACTCATAAAGGGCTACAGTTTGAATCAGGCTTTAAGGGAGAAATGTTAACAGGATTCTAGTGGTATTGGTTTGTTTTCTCTCTTCCCTCCTACATGGAGACAGTTCTTAACCTGTTGGTGAATGGGGCCAGGCTGGTCAGCTCTCTAGCAGTTCCAGAGGTCCTAGGTAACTAGCTGTCCTCTTTCACTCAGGAAGTACAGGTGCCCCACTTCTCTCTAAGGGTATAGTCAGGTAACAGCGAGTTGTACCTGTAATCAAAGTGACATAATGAAGAAGGGCAAGGGATTGTTCCACATACATGACCTTTCATTCCAGGTGTGTCACTAGCTAGTTGTGTGACTCCGGGGCAAGTAGGGTCCCTTCTTGGGCTTCACTTTCTGCCTAAAGAAAATAGATCTGTCCAATTTACTACTAAGGTCTGGTCTGGTTCAAGCTCTGCCATTCTGTGCTTTTACACACACAGCCAACGTTTAAAATATTTAATTGTCCTCATCTCACAGTAGTCTTGGTAGAGTGATGGACGAGGGAATCATTCTTTTATATCTCTTTAGGTGGGGAAACTGAGGCCTAGAGGGAGGAAAGGACTCATTGGACAGGACAGCCTTCGGAGTGCTAGAACTTTGTTCCTGAACATCTTGAAGTTAACCAGATTCTGCTGGTGGCCTCAAACTAAGGGGCAGGAGCTGCTGGTTCTTAGGTTGGACATGATGGGCCCTTTGAGCTGCTGGACACCTCTAGACTTTAGTATCCTTGCTTAATGCCAGGGAAAGAATCCTTTCTCTTACCTGTTTCCTTCTGAGTATGAGGAGATGGGGACTCCTCTGCTGTCACACTGAACTGGCTCTACCTCACCCGGCACCTCCCAGGGAGGCTGTGGCTGAGTAAGTAATGAGGGGGCGTGCTGCTTTATTAAGCATCCTCATGGTGAGAGAGATTCAGCACCTCATGTGACACAGAGCTGTCGAGGCTTCCTATTGTTAAAGCCTTCATTTTCGTTGTTGCAATTCTTCCCTCCAGCAGTCACCGTTAGGAACAGCATTCCTCTTCCTTGGTGCTATGCTCAAATCCCTGAAGGGGTGCTGGCTGCTGCTCACTGTGTGTCCTCCCACCTCTGCCCCCACCCTCTAGTCACCCACTTCTATTTAGGGCAGTTCCAGAGGAGGGTGGGTGATAGCTGTTGCCTTCATAATGTGGCCCTGGCTTGTACCTCAGTTTCCACCCTTTTTAGAAGACAAATACTCTCCCCTGTGCCTGCAAAAAAATATTCTCACTAAACTTATGGTTCAAAGCTAGCCTAGTTGTCCACCTTTGGGGTTGCTCTTGACTGTGCTTTAGGAACCTGTCATGATGTGTCTGTGTGGTTGTGAGAAGGTATTCCCGAGCCCATAGGGCTTAGTGTGAATCTTCAGCCTCGTTAACCACAACTGTGTGCTATTGCTGAGCCCTTCTGCCTCAGCTCTGCCTCTGTGCTGGGGACATGGGTGTGGAAGAGGAATCTCTGAGCAGAGATGGCAGTGTCTGGCTTCTCCTCCATCTCAGCCAGTGCCTTCCATGTGAATCTTTCATTTCATTCCTATGTGTAAAGTGGGAAGCAAGTCTTAGCACTTGGCAGGTAAGCCAGGGAAAATCAACAGGAGCAGAGGTGAAGTTTATGATAGTTTTTGGAGTCTTCAAAGGACTGTACTAAAACAAATTGGGAGCACTATCTTGTTTTTCTTTCTGTAATTCCATATTCTGTCTGCTATGTTGTCACCTGTCTGCCTCCCCATGTCTGAGGAGGTTCTAGAGCTACATCGAGCTTTAGTCCCTGGAATATTTCTTCGCTGGCAGCCTATGGAGTCTGCCATTGAGATTTCTGCATTTTTCTGCCAAGGTGTCCCTAGGTTTGATAGGGACCCCAAATTTGTATTCCCAGATGGTGTGGCCATGAGAGGGCTCCTCCATCTCCATGTTCTGGTGGCTCTCGTGGGCCAATGTAGCAGCCTTCTGTCAGAGGGAGATCACTGTGCTTATGCTACTGGTATACCTCTTTTTTTTTGTCTGGGGTTTGCTAAATCACCATGGAAAAACCTTCTCAGGCCAGGGTCATGCAGCAGTGGCTTCATGTTACTAGCTATGATCTGTTATCTGCTATTGTCCTTAGGGTGCCTGCCTCCTGGGCAGGGGCCTCAGGCAGCAGTTAGGGCTTTGTACTTCCACCTTCAGTCCCAGGCCTGGGGCTGGTCTTCCACCTGGATGTCTGGCTTTTCAATTGGTAGGAACTGGAGCAGATTTTCTGACTTGGGCTATTTGCTGTGGGGTGACACGAGCCAGGTGGATAGTTCTCTGGCTGGCTTCTGTTTTAGCTGTCAGGATATGGAAGTAGAGCTAGGCATGGTGGCACACAGCTATAATCCCAGCACTGAGGAGGTAGGAAGGTGGACCATGAGTTCAAGGCCAATGAAGATTAAATAGTGAGACTTTGTTTTAAAAAACAAAAGTAAAAAAATGTGCAAATAGCTTCTGATGGTGGGGCATTGAGTGGTACTCTCACACTTGCCATATCAATTGTTGCAAACACACATCTTTGTCCTTCCCTCAGAGATGTTCAGACCCAGACAGGACACACAATGTTAGGCTATTGCAGGGGAGTCTGCCACGAGCAGGGGCCTAGGTGGGAGATGGAGAGCTTTGGCAGTCCAGTAGTTCCCTAGACCATATTCAAACAGTATCTGAGGTAAACTTTCTCTGCAGGGAGGTTCTCCAGAGGGTTAATGGTCTTGTTTTGCTTATAGGGAGATTGAATTACAGGGAGAGAGGGTGATTGCCCAATGTCCAGGTCATGCTGGAGTATCACCATGGCCATGGCGGAGCCCACAGTATCCATAGTCACCTTGGTGGAGATTGGAAACCTGTTTGTCCTAGGGATGGTGAGAAAGTGATAATGGCTTCCAGACCCAGTTATGAAGATCCCTGCTTCCTAAGGCTGAGTACTGGGGCTGGCTTCCCAGAAGCTGTTGCTTCTGGGTAAGAAGGAACTTCTTTCTTGAGGCCCTGGCCTTACCTTGGTCATGGGTGCCCATGGCCCCTCTCCTGGACCTGCACTATGCTCCCAAGCTAGGTGACCCCAAGTCCTGTCCCACATACTGTCCTGGCAGAAGCTAAGCTCCCAGAATGCTTCTGGCCTCTGAATTGAGGGTGGTGGAAGTTCTGAGAGGAGAGGGCATGGGTTTAAGGGCTGAGAGGCATGCTCAGAAGGCAGCATATTTATTGCTCTGCTGTTTTGTTCAGTGGGGATTGTTGTCTCTTTCTGGTTTTGGTGTACCCATTCTTACTGGGACTCTTTCCTTTCCTGTTTTTTTTAACCCCCACTGTAACTAGGGGATACCTCAGGGACAGGATTCTACATGTCTCATCCAGTAGATGCTGGGATTGAGAAGTGAAAGCAGGTCACTGATTTGGTTGAGATTGGGCACTGAGCTTGCATTTAAGGTGACCAAAGGGAAAGCAGCAGGACACAATCCCATACTTTCTGTGCCTATTGTCTCTGATATCTGTAGGAGGCCTGGCCAATTCTGCAAGGATTAGCTGGTGTAGATTCCAGAGGCCTCATGTTATTGAGGTGGCCCATCTGTGGAAGGTCACAGTAGACCCCCTTCTGTTATGTAGGCACATTTCAGCCCTTATTTTTTTCCCTAGAGTCCCAGAGACCTTTGCCTTATGAGAAAGACAAGAGAGAAGTAAGTGTAAGATAAGAGAGAAAATACCAAGGCAGCAGGGACTGAGCTCCTGGGTTTCAGCTGTCTCTTACATGCATCCCAGTCCTCCTGTACCCTCACATCTATCTGTGTTGCTCTTCTCCAGGGCTTGTTAGGTGCCTGGATTGAGCAGGGAGTGATAACAGTGGACAAGGCCAGACTGCTAGCTGTGATTCTCAGCTTCTGCTCATAGTCAGTACAGTGCTGAGCTAAGTGCACTGTGGGCTGAGTGTAGTTGGAAATGTGTATGCTGAGACTTTATCCTAGTGTGACTATGCTGAGAGATAACAGGGAACCACTTAGAGGAGGGACCTCTGGTGGCGCACACCTGTAACCCTCGTACTCTTGAGAGGCCACAGTAGGAGGATCACAGGTTCAAACCCAGCCTGGGCAACTTAGTGACCTGGCATGATATGTCTCAAAGCAAAAATAATTTTTAAAAAAAGAGCTGGGAAGGGCTGGGGGTGTAGTTCAGCAGAACAGCTCTTGCCTAGCATGAGGCTCTTGATTCAACCTCCAGCACCAGAAAAAGGAAGAAGAAAAATGTAAGAAGTGGGGATGTTGCTCAGTGCAAATGCCATGGGTTCAGTCCCCAAAACAGCTGTGAGTAGTCCTGAGGTCACTAGGGGACCTGATTAAGGTGACCTTTGGGAGCCCTGCACTCTCTCTAGAGCCACCCCTGACACCCCAAGGGCTTGTTAGGTGCCTGGATTGAGCAGGCACTTATTTGGAGATGGGCTCTTTTCTCACATGTGCTCCTTTTGTTATTGTGCCCTTGACCCTGAGGTCCTCACCAGAGTCAGGCCAATGCTGGCATCTTACCCTTGAGCTGCCAGAATAGGCAGTGTAATAATTTTCTTTTCTTTATAAAATTAGCTTGCCTCAGGTATTTTATTATAGTCAAGAAAGAATGGTGGATGCAGTGGTTCACAGAGCCTGACTTCCTGGTGTAATACTACTAAGTATTTTCTGAGTCAGCCCAGGAAGTAACAGAAGCACTGCAGGAAGTAGCTTTGCCACATTGTTCGGTACCTGGAAGGTGCACTGGGCCTGACGAATTTCACTGGAGCTGATGATGCCCACTGGGGCAGCATCACCAAGATCCTTGGGGGACATGTGGACACACTAGGGTGTGGGTGGTTGTTTTTTGTCTTGGCTTCCCCACCCCCCACCCCCCCCAGCTTCCTTCAGAGCAGGGGCAGGAAGATGCTTGAGGAGTAAGCTCATAGCTACCAATCTCATAGTGGGGGTAGGAGAGGAAACTGAAGGTAGGGTAGCCTGTGCTTTTAGGATGGTTCCTGGGGTTGCATGTTTAAACCAGCTTTAAACTCCTTTTGAACTCTTAGAAGGAGGAGCCTATGTCATCTAAGACAGGGGCCTGGGCCAGGGTGGGGTGGGGTGTCAGGCTGATCCCTTGGCCTTTGAAGGCACATCTGTGGGGAGGCTGTTGCCAGCACAGGTCCTTGGCAGGGATGGAGTGTAAGATAAGAACAGGACCTGGGCATGAGGAGGAGATGGAGGAGAGGATAGGAAAAAGCACAGATGGCCAGTGGGACTGGGCAGCACTGCATGCCTCAGGTAGCCAGCTCTGGGTGCTGGAGCCTGTCTGGTCAGTGCCTTGGGCAACCTCTGCCTTCCTGTCCACAGTGATTAAGACATTGCCAGCTGCCGCATTCTCAGCTCTGCTGACTCTCTGCTGCCAATGACAAATGCATCTGGCTGGAAACTGGGTCATTAAAAAAAAAAAAAAAAACCCTGATATTTCTTCTTTCACCCCCTGGCAATCTATCTCCTAGACCAGAGCTGGAACCCTGAAAAGAGGGGTCGGGAGGTGCAGAGAGCCCCAGTGGACTTGTTGGCTGTCAGGACCACTCAGCCAACCAGATGGCCACCTCTACTGCAAGTCTGATTTCAAGCTGCATTTGTGATGTTGTGGTGCGAAGGCCCTCATGGAGAGGGATATGCCAGGGGTGAAGGTTTCATAAGTACCATTCCTTCATGTTTCTGGCTGAGGCAGAGGTGGGACAGTGACAGGCTTGAGTAAGCACATTTCCTCCTGTGAACAGTGGCTGTGACCTGCAGCCTACCTGTGGGACTGTCAGGTGAACACACAGTAATATTGGGTGAAGCACTCCAGTATGACAGCTGTTGCCTACTTTTGTCATGCTGATACATGGGTCTCTGTTGAGTGGCATTAAATGAGGGGCTGAGTCTGCTCAAACACAGTGTCCCCTTGGTTGCCAAAGATTGCTCTGACCACCTGTCCATGAGGATGACCCCTTCCACCTTGGGGCCAGCTATCCACGAGGGTGGAGGCATGATGTTAGCCCTCTCTTGTCAGGAGCTGACTTAGCCAGTGGACAGCTTTTTAATATCACAGTGCCTTTGAAGATTCCAGATTTGTGTGTGTTTGTTTTTCTCTAGGCCTAGGGGATATGAATGAGCAGGGAAGAAGGCGGGGAAGATGGAAAGGATGAATGTAGGACATTTCTGGAAGGAGGGCTTCATAGTAGTTACCTTTATAAGAGTAACTGTTTCTGAGAGCTTGTCTGTGCTGGTTGATGGTCTAATATGTTCCCTGTGCTCCTTCCCATTTGACTGATCCTCAAGTCCTCTGTGCTCCTAACTACTGCCTTGCTCTCTTCTCCACACAGGTCACAGACAAGAGTGATGCCCTCTTAGGGTGAACAGACCTGAGGCCTCCTCTCTGCTCTCCTTCAGGGGTCTATAGCAGGTGGTACCTGGCTGGTAGGCTGTAGGTCATCTGGATAGGATGCCAGAGGATGAGCCTCATTTCTTCCAGTTTCTGTAGCAGCACAGCCACAGTCTGTGGCACAGAGGAGCTCAGAAAATGTTGGCGGATGTTGGCTGAGGGTCTGCCTTGGAGCCAGCCCAATAATTACTTGGGTGCTTCAGGCTGAATTTAGGTCATTTGCCTGGAAGTGAGGGGTGGGGGATGTTAAAGAATAGGGTATTAGAAATGTTTTGTATGACTTCCAGAAGGACCAAAGCCTAAAGAATGAGTCATGTTGCCCTGACCTATAGTTGGGCCTTGCTCTGTGCTCTGGGGGCTCTCTTCATGCCACATGGACCACTTCTTGTGCACTAGGAAGAGCAAGAGGCTATGGGTGGACTGGTAGGGCCAGGAATGGTTGTCATCTGAGTGCTGTCTTTGAAAAGCCAGGTCCTGCCCATCTCAAGGAACATGCTGGTCTCATCCTGTGAAACGTTCTGGCTTAGGAGCAATCCTGTAGCCCTTGCTTTTCCTCTAAAGATGCAGGGAGATTTTTCAACCCACTTTTTATGGCGTGATGACAGAAGAGCCCTGGAGACTCAGCATCAGGCTGATCTTTTGCAAGTCTGTTCCCTCTTGTGGGGTGGAGTAGGGGAGGGAAGCCAAAGGGACATGGGACTAGTTCAACACCCTGAGGATGAGCTGGGAGTTCTAGGGTGCTCCCAAATCACAGGTGGTTTGTGGGATAGTCACACATTTGGACTAATCTCTAGGTTTCATACTCCATAATGTGTCTTATCTGTCTTCCTCTCACCTACTTTATACTGGGAAAGACAAAAAGCAAGGCTGGAACAATCCTTAGCTTGTCACGGCTAGTCTATCTTGATATATTAAGACAGGCTATTTTGAGTTAAAGGCATTGAAGATATCTGGGCACCTGATCAGTTTTTCTTTTGACATCTTAAACATACAATTTAAAGACTGAGGAGGTGTGTTTAGCAGACAGTCAGCACTATCTTGGGTACTCTGATGTGGCCATATTTCCTTAGACCAAGGAAGAGTTCTGTGCTGTTTTCTTTGAAAGTTCTTCCAACACACAGGTTTTGAAGTTTTACTGTGCTCAAAGGGCAGCACTGAGCTTGGCCCTGCCAGGGATGCCAGGGAGCTGTGCTGTGGAGTTATGACTATGGCTGTGCTACTGTGAGATAGGATGTGTAAGAGATGTCCCCCCATGCTGCACACATGGCCCTGGTCACCCCCAGTGAGGCCTGGTTGGTCTCAGGTGTGGAACCTGGACTTGGAGAGTAAGGAGAAATGGTAGCTGATAGCTTAGACCTCTGCATAGGTTGGACTGTGATGAAGATAGGGGCATAGCAGATGTCTCCTGGGTGTTCACCAGCACAAGTGCCCAGGTCCAGGCCTTCTCCTTGCTGGGCAAATAGGATACTGCATCCTCTGTGGAGTTCTGCCCATATGGATTCTCAAGGCTCTTGATTTTCACTTATGTTTACTCTTACACTCAGCTGCCTCTCCTAAGCTTGCCGCCACAAGAGGTGCTACTGAATGGCTTTTATGTAGAGCCTTGTGTGCTGGTGGGCTCGTTTTGTGTCCTGGCTCTGCAGGCCCATGTTTAACACATGTAGCTCTTTCTCTGGTGTGTTTTTAGTAAGTATGAATTCACAGCCAGGAGCAGACACTGAGCCTTACTAGTACCACCTCTTTTGGTCCTCGCTCTCTCATGATTTATAGCTCTCTCAGATCATCCCGCAGGCCTCACACTGGGATGTAGAACTGACCCATCCTCCCTGCCTCACTGTGGGCTATATCTTCCAGCAGAGAGCCAGAGAGGGCTTTAGTATAGCTACGGCCACCGGGCCCAGGAACCACCACCAGCCAGTGCCCATCAGGCCCAGGTGGAGGGGTGCATTGTGGGCAGAGACCGTCCATAGAGACCGTCCATTGCCCCTCCCCATCAATACTGCATAAGCATTTTGCAGTGATGTTGTCTCTAACAGTTTGATTTATGTCACCACGGTTTTGCTTACAAATTAGAAGCTGCTATTGTGCTAAGTCGGCTTTAAAATCGATGCGGAGTAATTGCAGTACACGGGTAGTTGGACGACATTAACATGAAAAATATGCTACAGTCGTCATCCTTGG
>PVKN010012512.1:0-20695 GCA_004027915.1 Capromys pilorides
CTCTCTCCCTCTCTCTCTCTCTCTCTCTCTCTCTCTCTCTCTCTTTCTCAGTAGGATGAAGGCAATGCACCCCACTTCTATTTAAGACTTAAACTAGAGTGGCTATACATGAGAGCCTTTTGCTATTTGTGGCTCATAAAATCTGTCCTCTATACTTTTAAATCTCACTACATATATAGGCAAATGGAATTGTCCTCACTGAAATAAGAGGGGAGAAAACAACAGAGGCATAGATATATTCTTTAATTTACAGAATAGACAGATCTTAGGCTATGCATTATTAAAAATATCTCCTGTCTGTTCATCAACATGAATAAAAGATCACAATCTGATTGAATTCTCAAGTAGTAATTCAATAAAACAAACTCTTTAGCCATGTTTTGTGTTAGCAAAGCAAAAATGATTTTGGAAGATCTTTGTGGAAGTAGAAACCACAAAATGAATATGATCTTTACATAGACCACCAAAGTTTACTGAGTTGTCAGTCTTAAAAATTAAGCAATTTAGACCAATCTAAAAATGTTTGGGGGCCAGGGAGATAGCTCAGTGACTTAGGAGTCTGCCTGGGAAGCACAAGGTCAACACCTGGTACTGCAAACAGAAAAACAAAGTTTGGGCTCAGAGGCACTTCGGTTGAGGGTCATCTCCATAGTCTCAGCCATCAGCAAAAATCGAATATGATCAGAACACTTTCTGTAGCATTGGTAGATTCTAATCCAAACACTGTTTGGATTTCTAAAGCTAGATTATTGTCCTGGAAGAATTATTACTTTTTTTCTGGAAATGGGAAGATTCTTTTCTTAATCTCTTATATTTTGAGACTATATGTGTTCTACAGTGGGATAAAATATTTTTAAAATGTAGGATTATGAAATGCTACCAATACAAACATCACTAAATACAAAGACCTTAAGAATTAGCCTTCAGCCCAGTCAACTCTCACTGCTGTCCAGCGGCCTGATCTTCCCCCAATCACAGAGACCATCTGTGTTTCAGAGCAGGTAAGGACACGTTCTCTTTCCCCAAGCCCCAGCCAATTGACTAAGGTGTGTTCTTACTTCTTCCAATCAGAATGATGAGTCCTCGTCAACTCAAAGCCCCAGCTACACCTAAACCTTCTTGTGATGACATCCTAACAGGTTCGTTTTCTGGTCAAGTACTTACAATGTGAGATATATTATGCCCAGGATTATAGAATGGCAAAGTTAATCCCTAAGATAATTTCTAAGTTTTCTGACTAAACTCCCATCTTCCATCCCTCTCTCTCATGCATTGCCTGTTCATGTGTGTGGTGCCCTCTCTCCTCTCCTTGAGCCACATTTGCCTCTATCCATTCCTGTGTTTTTCCAGGCTCTATATCCCAAGTCACATGGCTTTGTTTTTTGTTTTGTTTTTTTATATTTTAGGGAAAGGTCTTCAGTGTGTTCAGGGTTTCACTACTAGATCTGACTCGTGATCTGCCTGTTTACAGCCTCCAAGAGCTGGGATTACAGGTGCACACCACCACGCCCAATCTCAATTACTGTCTCAGGGCGCCCTGGGGGCAGGGCCAGCACAGCAGGCCCTGGAATCAAAACCCTAACCCTAGCCCTAAGGTGCCTACTTGCAGGCACCTTAATCTGCTGAGCTATTTGGTCAGGCCTGGCTTTGACCAATAATTCACTTGCTGAAGGATTTCCATAGAGATGGAGCACAAACTTTTATCTTATGGTACTAGTCAACGTGGAAAGGAAATTATATCACACACCCCCGTGATGGTTTCAGGGAGGCCCTGAAAACTCTCTAAAGTGCCTTGGGTTCCCTAAAATACCTGATTTTTTCCAACAATTGCCCAATGATATTCTATCATCATTTGTTTCTGATAGAAGAATCTTGATTTTTAGCCTTAAGTATTGACCTAAGTTGTGTCCTTTAGAAAAACCAACAATAAGCCAGTTTAGGTGGGGGGTGGGCCATTTTTTGGGCTGATCCAATGCAAGACCTTAGGGCAACCAAGGCTATTTTGTCCAGTCTATTTGCTTCAACATTAACTGAAGCCACATAATGCTTTTTCTTAAATTAGATATATACAGTAAAGAAAATCAAGATCATGTTATATGGCTAAGAAAGTCGAAGCTTTGTCTTAGAAATTGTGAAGTGTACAGAGACAGAATTTACATGGGGAATCATCTAGAAGGGAAACAGGAGGTTATGTTGAAGAAACTGCAAAAGGGAGACTAGAGACTTTAGAAACACCCCAGACTTGGAGATTCCCACTTTCAGGTAGTGAAAGGCCATCCCTGTGCATCACTTAGGTATCTGAAAACACTGGCCCAGTTCATTCAGCCAAGGTGAAAGCTAAGAGCCCCTACAGAACAAAAGCTCCCCACTGCTTTCCCCTGGTCTGTCGCAGCTTCCTTTGCTCAAAAGAAAATTCATTTCCTGATCCTAGAGAATAATGTAACAAGATGCCTTTCACCAATGTATTGGCCCTGGCTGTGTACTTCAATTAATACTATCAGAGCAAGAGTCAGGGTTCATGGGACTAGGCTGTTAGATTCTTGAGAAGACTTGATTTTTGCCCAGACTCCAGTCTAGAACAACAATCTTTTTTTTTTTTTTTTCCAGTACCAGGGTTTCAACTCATGACCTTGCACTTGCCAGGCAGGCACTTGTGCTGTGGAGCTGTCTCCCCAGCCCCAGGGACAACAATCTTGAGGGTGGAGCTTTAAGGAGAATGATTGTAGAAATGTCTAGAAGCTTAAGCTTGGAAGGTCTACTGCTAATTGTTGTTGTGACCTTTTTGAACTGAGCTCTACTATTGTACATGCTCTCTACAGCAGGACTATTAGCTATTGCTAGCTACAGCTAGACTATTAGCAATGAGACCTGAGTCCAAATTCTAGTTTTGCTCTGTGGGCTGGATCTCCACATTCCTACTTACAAAACCACAGTATTATCTTCTCTCACTGACAGTTGGGCACTCAACACAAGCAACCTTTACCTTTGACCAAACCAAAAACCCTGTGAGCGTGTACCAGCCCTTCTGGTTTAGACAACATAGACATGTCACACATGCTTCAAGACATGTTGCTGATTGTTGAAGCTGCCAATCACCTGTGCTGTGTTCCCTGTAAACAGGCTATAGACAGTAAGCATACTATGCCTCTCAGTAAATAGTGGTGCTAATGATAAATTCATTCTGCTGGTTGTATCAGTAATTTCTAACACTTTCTAGGGGCTGGGGAGATAGCTCAGTAGAATAAGCACTTGCCTGGCAAATGCAAGGGCATAAGTTTAATCCCTAGTTCAGCAAGAAAAATAAATAAATAAATAAATGTAAAAATAAAAAAGTTGTCTAATATTTTCTAGATTCAGATAAATATATATATATATATATATATATATATATATATATATATATATATCAGTAAAGTCTTAATGGCAGCTAATTAAATGGAAAATCTATCTTTATAAGTGATAGGGATTTCTTCTGGATTCATTTATCCTTGTCTTGAGCCTAGGCTCTTAGTCTCAATATTATTGGTACTGATGTGCACCACCTAATTTATAGCTGCTTTCTGGCCTGTGGTTGACCTTCTGTCTATGATATGGTACAAAGAGCACTAAGCTAGGGTTCTGGGGACCCTGATTCTAGTCCTTAGTCCATTTGACCCTCTTACCCCAGGCCACTGTTTCCTCCTCATTACAGTAATGAGACAGACTCAGACCCTGGATGTTTGATCTAATGATATCTCTAATTCTCATTAGGCTTGGTCAAGGCACTTGCCCCCAGAAGCACAGGGCTCCAACTCCTTTAATTATTCAGTGGTTCCCAAGAGGCAAATGTTGTGTTATACATTGTTTAACCCTTTTCATGCAACACGCCTCCTTAAAAAACTCAAAAGGTAACAGCTTTTATAAGTCAAATCAGACTTGAAGAGGTCAGAATGGTAAGAATTTTATGAAGTCCAAAAATAAATTATATACAACATGAAGGATCCCTTTGAAATGCAAAATAGTTTTAGTCCCTACTGTAGCCTTTTTTCTTTTTTTTTGTAGGATCATGTTGCTTTCCCTCCCTTCCCCCAAAGGACAGAACTATATATGGCCCTGAAAAGTTTTACAGTTCTCTTTCCCTTTGGCTACTATTACAAGTCCAGATATGCTTCATACTATTTTGAATTTAATCAGCAATGACTTCTAACGTGTGGGTTTTATTTCTAAGTACTTTTTTTAGCTTTTCTGGTGGGACTTATAAAAGCTTACATATTATTAGGGACAAGAAGGTTCTATGACAAGACATTCTTCTGTGAATTTTGAATTTGTTTCAAGCAGTTGAGGAAGTCTTTGGTGGCCTTTGGTTACTTTAAGTTTCTTTAAGAATGGAGTCTAAACAGTCTTTATTCTTCTTCCTTCTCGCACTGTTCTCCAGAGAGTATTAACTACAGGCTGCCCATCATGGGCCCCAGGACAGGCGTCTTCCATGGACTGCTGTCAGATGTCTACAAAACTCTCCAGGAGACTCAGCCCTCTTCCTTGCCCATAAAGAAGCCCAAAGGCAAGGCAATAAAGCAATGAGGGCTCAGTCTCTTGACAATGGTGTCTTCTCATCATTTCCTCCTAGCTCCAGGTGGATGACTGAATTTGCCTTTCTAAGAATTGCTGCTGTGGTAGCTCTTATCACCTCCTCACTCCTTTCTCCTAAAGACAAAATACAATTTATATAATTATGAAGATTTATTGGCTAACATGGAACATGATGAGTTATTTCTCATTTTATTTTCTTAAATACTTTATCCATACTACAATAAATTTCACATCCCTCTGCTTCTAAGATGCAGATTTTTCTACAAAAGTTACTTTGTCACTTTATTCAGTTTGGAGGGTCAGAGATGGCCGAAGGAGCATGAATTCATCCTATCATGAATAAAGGAGTTACTGAGAAGTTGCCCTTCCAACCTTATTTCTGTAAGTTAACTTTGACATATGACAAAAAGCGCTACCCTGTGAAGCAAGAACAGGCAAATGGCACATGGTTAGTTGTCATACTCCCCATTCCCAGAAACTATGCTTTATCTTGCCTTGTCCCTTCACCTCCTCCCAAGTTCAACAGATTTCCAAGAAGCTGAAGATCTCCAATGCAGAAGAATTTTAGGAAAAAGAACAAGGGCCTTGTTTCTATAAATTTAGAAACAAAATCCTTAAGAGTCACAGCTAAGTTAGAAACTAGAAATGGGTGAAACCAAACTAACCCCAGAGAAACTAAAATGAGCATCCTATTTCAACCACGCTCCACTCTAAGGTATCTTAATTCCACTACTGTTCCTGCTTCATACATCGGATGTTAGGTCTCTAGGAAAAAAATGTAAAAGTTAGCTGCCTGGCAAGAGTTTGAGAGACCCTTAGAATAAAGAAGAGCCCATGGCCAGGCTTACAAAGCAGTAAGAACAACTAGGAACTAGAACTCCTCAATTTGGGTCTGTAATGCTTCAAAGAGTTCATTTAGATATAAGCATTCTGCCTTTAAGGGAGGTATTGTTTCTTTTGGAGAAGTGGGGGAGTGTGGAGAGAGACGAGAGGAGAGAGAACTAGGCATAAGTTACAAAATGAACACTAAGAGATTACAGAAGTAACACTTTCCACATCACCAACGGTCTAGCTTGCTGTGCAGGAAAAAAAAAAGCCATTGTGTGATCTTGTCAGAAGAGAAACAGCCATCGTTACCCACCACGATGCTATCTCTTGTTCTTTGCAGCCTTTGGAAAGATATTGAACATTCTGGCCAGTGCAGCACGGGGTAGTGGACACTGGCAGGTGTCTGCACCTCAAGGAAAAGTTATTCCCAATCTCCCTGGGGTCATCTTTAACTTAGTCCTGCATAGTAGCAATCAACTGGTAGGGATGTGTCATAGCCAGAAAGTCAAAAAGCCCTTGCTTCCTAGATGTTCACCTTGAGAAAAAAATGCATAAAGAGCAAGATGTACATAAAAGCAATGATGGAGAAATGTTGGTGACGTTAATTGGCTCCAGTGAGTGGAGTGGAGTGCTTGAAAGACCAAAATTGACAGAGACACAAGAATGTGCAGAGGACACCCTTACTTGCTCTCAGAAATTTGAATCACTTGAAGACCTCTGAAAAGTAAAAAGAAACAGGGCTGGGGATATATCTTGCCAGTCTAAGCGCCTGCCTGGCAAGCACAAGGACCTGGGTATGAGCCCCAGAACTGCTCGCCACGCTGTCTCCAAGCCAGGCATGGTGGTGTACACCTGCAATCCTAGCACTAGTGAGGCTGAGACAGGAGGATCACTATGAGTCTGAGCTGCATAGCGAGACCCTGTACTAAATAAAAATAAAAATAAAAAGGAAAAATGAGGAAAGAAAGAAAATACAGAAGGGAAAAAAAAGAGAAATACCAAAACAAACCATTTTAGTATTGCCAGGAAACTTATCTAGTTTTGGAACTGGAAATGCAGTAAAATTTCAGCACAAGTGTTTGTCTTCCTGACACTCATGTGATATATTCTACATACTACAGAGTTCAGGCAAATGTCCAATTTAAAGAACGAATCTCATGTCTGGTCCTTGGCAGTTTTGTCCCTGAAATACCCAGAACAAATGTTTGGTGCTTCTATAGCATTTTACACTTTTCAAAACATGTTCGCTTACATATCCTCTCTCTGCCTTGAGTGTAGCGTTGTTCTACTGCCCGAGCAACACTGTCTCATGTGATGCCATCCCAGGTGTGTCTGTTGCTTTTGTATGGACCAGAATAGCATCTCTTACAAAATCCTTGATATAACTGAAGACTTGGTCTCTCATGAGCTCTTCACTGCTGTTTTTGTTTGTTTTTAAATTTCGTCAGTGACGTGCTCCCGGGTCACTTTCTCTGACCCATTCAGTATTTAAGAGTGAAATCCAGACATGGCCTGGCCAGATGTGACAGTAGGACTCTTTTTATTTTTTAATTTTAAAGAGGAAAAAAAAAACAAATAACAAGAACAAAGAATCAGAACAACATACTATACAAATGGTACAGAATTCCAAAACAAGAATAGAAGGTTAACAATGGTTGTTATATTGCATAGTGTTATCAAATTTGTTGCTCAGATGAACATATACGGGTATGCAAGATTGATCAAACATTAACTATTCCTTTCAATAAACCTTAATTTTTTTCTTGTCCTTTTGCTTCTTAATTTATTTTAGAGAGTATAATGATAAGATGCTAGAGATGATACACATTTAAAAGAACAAGATGAAAGGTATTCAACTTAAACTTCCCTTGTTCTATCCTCCTGCTGCCCAAAACACAAGCTAAAACGGCATTTCTTTCCCCACCAGCAGAGTCTCATTCATTCCCTCACATTGACTTGCCCCCACCTGAAGACATTCTGTCATTCTAGTGACAGTTGCTATTGTGACAGCTTTCCTTCACCTGCTAAGTTTCTTCACAAGCCCTCAGGCATAACCCTATATTCTCCCATAATAGTATTGCTCCAGCTAAACTCCTGATAGTCACCATCTTTCTAAATTTAGATTTTATCATTTTTAATCTTTCCGTAGTTGATCATCTGATCTTCTTTTTCTCAGTCATTGATATGGTAGGTGCCAAAAAAAGCAAGCAGACTGGATCAGAAACTAGAATGGTTGGCTCAGCTAAAACCCTACCTTTAGACCAGAAAATTCCCAAAGACCTCTTCTTTAATCTGAGTTCACTCTGAGAACCTTTACATGTACAGAGAAACAGTAAAACTCACACAAAAATATCTGTATATCATTGCACCAGGGTCTACACATATCAATATTTTGCCACATTTTCTCTATCTTCTTATTTTGCTTCTTATTTTATTTAAAATAAAAATTGACATTTACACTAAGTTCAATTTGCAATTCTTCAAATTACTGAAACACATGATTACATTACCTAATAAAATAAATCCATTGAGTTGTCTCTTCCCACTTCACATTATGGCTGGTATCATGATTAGGGATTTTGTAAGGTAAACAATACAATATAGGATACATAAGATTGTAATCACTCAACGAATCATATACAAAGTGTGAGGAAATCTGTCCACACACTAAAGACAAAAGAATCCAGCTGATGGCCTAGATCTTAACAACTTTCATGAGTTGAGCTGAAGTCCTAGAACCCATAACAAGTACTTCTCACAAGTCCAACTGGAGGCCTAGAGCCCACAACAATGTCTCTTGCAGACTCACTTCATGGATCTATACTAGAAAGGCCCAAAAGTCAGTGGTAGAAACTAGAAAGTCTACGTCAGTGAGATGAAGGATCTGTGCTAGCAGGCTGAGGGATTGGAACTGGAGCTAGAAAGCAATGCTCTAGGTGAGCACCAGAGCTCCCCTAAAAGTACCACAGCCATCCTCAGCAACAGTGAGGTCCTGAGCTCTTTCACTAACTAGAAAAGCTGAGTTCTCATCAGGAGAGCCAACATGACAAGCTTCTCCATGAGGTTGAGAAGTGCACCATCTTTCCCTCTGGAGCCAGGAAGTGATGCTCAAGATGAGAATCGAAGCACCTTCAAAATGAACCATAACTGTTCTCAGTGATGAGGTCTCAAACTCCTCTTCCAACAGCAGCGAAGTTCATCAGAAAAGTCAGCATGACAAGGTTCTCCAGCAGAACAGCCCAAGAAAACTAGCAGCTTCCAACAGCTCCAACAACTCCAACAGCTTCTCCAAATAGCTTCCCTAAAAGCATCTTGACAAGTTTCTCCCATTCTGCCTCTTATGCTGCTGGCAAAATCCTCAGGTAGGTCTCCCACATCTGGCACCACGCCAGTTAAATTCTGCTGCATGTAACTAGTTGATCATCAGTTAACAACCACTACAAGTGACTTGTTATAAACCAAATCAAATTAAAAACAAAAGATAGTATTTTTGACTACTTTAACTTAGAACTGCAATCTAGCTCTTTTTTATGATGTCGATGTTGAAGAGAGCAAGACAATTGTGCTGCCGAATGTCAAAGATCTTTGTAAATAATGCCCATGTTTGTGTTGTTAATTTATCAAATAAAATCCACTGAACAAATAATTGTTTTTTCCTTTAAAGTATAAGGTAATACCACTTAGTTTCTGGTAATAAAGAGCGAACATTGCATAATGAATTGACATAATCACAGACATAAAACCAAAATTGTGCTACTTTACAGTTGTGCAATTTTTGTCCAGTTACTTAATCGTCATTGGTCTTCATTTCCCATGCCCTATGATGAGAATATTATAATATAAATATTTGTCTAAAAAATAACGCTCTTATAAGCCTCAATACAACAAGATGGGTATAAATTGTATTCTTTATTTAGCACACGTTCAACATTATTAGTGCATTCACATTTGATCTTTACAATAACTTGTTGTAGTGGTTGGTACATTGTGTCAACTTGGCGGAATGCCTAGTGGTCGATAATTTTATTAATTTGGCTGCCTTGCCTGGCTGTTTCACACTGTGAGCCATGAGGGCCCTGCCCCAGAATAACTCAGTTTGGACTTTATCTCCTGGCTTCCTGCACAGACTCGTCAGCCTCTAGTTTGGACACTTCAGTTTTCCATAGCAGATTCTTCTGCCTTCCTTTTCAGACAAAACAGCTGACTGGCTGATAGTTAGAGACTGTTAGGAACTGGTAGAAACCAGTTAAGACCAGTAGAGACCAGTAGGGAAAAGCCTTGGGACTAAATCCTTCAGTTGGCAGTGTGTGCAGATGCTCTCAACACACATCCCCATCTGACCCTGGGACTGGCACATCTTGTGTTCTATCTGTTCCTCTAGTAAAACCCTGACTAGAACACTTGTAAAGTAAATGACATTATTCCTATAATATGGATGACGAAAATGAATCTCAAAAAGTTAAATATTTTGCTACATTAATTTGAGACATCATCTTAGGTATTTTAAGCATGTAACTGGAACTCTAACCACTCCTTACTCTGCTTCTGATGGCTAATAGTGATCCTGTTTAGAATTAAATCCAAAGGAACAAGTCCCTCTTGGAATTTTCTGCTTTCTGTAGTGTAGAACTAGCTACAAACCAAGCAAAGCCAATCTTTTGGGGTTTCTCAGGGTGGGAAATATTAGGCAGAAGCTGCTGATCTCCCTCCCTGCTAGATATTCAGCTTATTGGTATATGTCCTGTCCTTAGAATGGGAGGGCAGGTAAAGGCCAGAGGTCCTGATGTGACTTTTATCATCAAGATAACAACCCTGGGAGATGGGCAGTGGAGAGTAGGGAGACAGTTTGGACCCAAAAGCATGACAACATCAGGGAGCAGGTCCTCTAGCAGTCAGTCCTGGAAATTTGGTGAGCACTTGGAGAGTGTACAAGTGGCAGGGAGTACAGTAGTTGGAAGCATCCAGTCCAGTGTCCATTTTATTGGACATCCGGTTACCATGGCAAAGCCCAGTCAGCAGACAAGATTCTGTTGGGGAAGGAAATGGGCCAGCAGCAAAGCTAGGCTGCCTAGAATTGCCATTGGGGTGATATCATGGTCTGTGGGCTCAGCATGGACATTAAAAATTGTGGTAAATATGGAAGTATTTTACACATACATTTTTTTTAATTTTGTTGTGTTCATAACATAAAATGAAAGTAAATCTGAGCAGTCTTTTTAGCTAGGATAACAGAAGGGTAACAGAAAATGAACACTAGTTGAAGACTACTAACTGCCTTTCACCTATTGATCATTTTCAGGAGAGTTAGGCAATTTCTATGTTAAATAATCAGTCATTTAGTTTCAATATTGAGAAACTCTTGGAGGTAAGAAGAGAAATAAGAACTCCTGGGGCAAACATAGATGTCCCAAAGGACAGTGAGTGAGCTCAGAGTTTCTCTCCATGTGACTCAGCTCAGGAGGCATTCACTGAAATTCTGTTAAGCAACACACATCATATTTGGTGCTGTGGATACAACAAAGAGTGTAACTATTCTCTGTCCTTGAGAAATCAGTGCTCTAATTGCATAGCAGAGGAAGGTTAACAGATAGTCCTCATAAAATGATAGAAGCTCTTTATTAATATATACACAGAGCTTTAAGAGAGTTAACTAGCTCAGGCCCAGGCTGGAGGAAAAGTAAAAGTTTCCTAAGAGGCCATATATAAATTATAAAGAGTACTTGCAATGAATAGGATGCCACGGGCGGCCTACCAGGCAGCCAAGCCATCTTGAGGACAAGCCTGGGCTCTCTACTCATGCTGGCTGACTTCCAGTTCAGACGATACAAGCATGGGCATATAATGGGCCTCTCTAGACCTTAGAGACTTTTTTTCTATGGCATCAGCAGTACATTGCCTGCCTCATATGTTATATGAGGATTAAATAATTATGAAAAGGGTTGGTCAGAGAGCTCAGTGGATTAAAGCTCCTGCTTAGGCAGATGCAGGGACAGGGGCTCAATCCTAAGTGTGCTGCACCAGCCCTGCTCCTGGGATGCACTGAAGCAATTGAGACTGAGTGTGGTGGTTCATGCTGTAATCTCAGTACTTGGGAGGCTGAAAACAGGAGGACCAATAAGAGTCTGATCTGTGTAGTGAGACACTGTAGACCTGTACTAAATACAATAAGCAAATGTGAAAAAGAACGTGTGATTCATTTGCCACTGGTGTAACAAATACCTGAGATAGTCAAAGACAAGAAAGGTTTATTTTGGTTTACAGTTCCAGAGGTTTTAGTCCATTGTTGGCTGGTTCTCTTGCTTTGGGGCTGTGGAGACTTCTCACCACATTGTGGCCAGGAAGCAAAGGAAAAGAGAGGAAAGGCCGGGGTCCAAGTATTCCCTCGAATGACAGCCTGCAGTGGCCTAACTTCCTAAAGGTTCTGCTACTTCCCAATAGCATCATGGACCAGGGATCAAAGACTTTTAACACATGGACTATGGGAGGACACTTAAGTTCCAAACCACAGTAGCACTTCAGCAGACAACTCTCATTAAATGTAAATCATCAATTAGTTTTAAGTGTAACATGACCTAATAGTTCTGAAATTGTATGGGAGAGGCTCTTAGCATGTTTTCTATGCTTAGAGATCCCTGTCCCATGCTGATATAAGGTTTTTAATCTCACCACCTGTACATTATCAGACAAGAATCAACAGGGAAACTTATTCAGGACTGACAAGAAGTTAAAAATACGACAGTATTGGCTTTTAAAAGGAGTTTATGGTTAAAAAGATATCTCAGCTAGACCGAACGTTTGCTTTCGTCCTTTATTCATTTCTTCGGTGTTTGAGTTCCTCATATATACAGATACATGCCTTGCGGTAGGCTCCCAAAGGTGATATACATAAAACTTCTCCATGGGAGCTCACAGTTTAATGAGCGAGACACAGTGGATTACAACCTATGGTAAGTGTGATAGCAGAGGTAGGCGCGAAACTCTTTAGGGAACCTTCCCACGCAATGACTAGCAATTGGCCACACAATTGGCAGGGTCACGGGAAGGAAGTAACCTTTAGTGAGACCCTGAACAAAACTTTCTCAAGCAAGCATCCATGGGACAGAATTCTGGAAGAGGAAACTGTTTGTCCAAAGACTCAAGACACTGATCAAAAGGGCATATTCAGGACAGAACCCAAGCAGATTCAGTTTGCTTCTATGAGTTGCTTTGTTTCTGTCTACAAAATGCGTCCACTGCTGTTACCTGAAACCTCTCTGCTCACCGCGTGCTGGCTCTTTTCCCTGACTTCAACTTACCCACAGCAGAGGCGGCCAGGATCAAGGAAGAATGAAGCGAGGCCTGATCTCTAGCTCAGGGCACTCCTCCAAGTCCCTTCCCTCAGCCTGTTCTCATCACAAATCAGCTCCCCTAATTCCTGACCCACTTGGCTTCATCTCTAACTTTCCTCCTACTTTAAAGATTTTTGGAGCCTCCAACTGTTCAATGTGCACTTAGGAACAGATCTCCTCAGCTCCACAAACTCAGGCCTCAGGCCTCAATCATATCCATAGCTTGAGTTTTTCCCTCAGTATCTAGTATGTAAGTATTCATTTTATATCTTCATTCTCTCTCTCTATCTCCTCTCTGCTTCTCTCTTCTCCTCTGTCTCTCTCATCATCTCTATCTCCATCCCTAAATGTATCTCTGTCTCTGTCATCTCCATCTCCATCTCCATCTCCATCTCCATCTCCATCTCCATCTCCATCTCCATCTCCAGCTCCATCTCCAGCTCCAGCTCCAGCTCCAGCTCCAGCTCCAGCTCCAGCTCCAGCTCTATTTCTTCTACTGAATCAGGGCTCACTACGCACCCTCAAAGACACTGTGAGGAAGGAGAACAAAATCTCCTTAAGTGACATATATATGTACTATGCCAAATACTAAATAAATGACGGGCAAACCAACACTGACTGCTTTCCTTTCCATGGAAAGAATAAAGAACTACACACCCTGAACGTTTCTTGCATTCCATAGTCTCTTAACAATCAGTCTACTAGTAGTGTCTTGATCTATAATTTGCTACCATAAAGTACAAGATGTCACTAGTGCCATATCTCTTTTCTATTCAGACTCCATATTTGTCTAAAATCAACAGTAGTTGGCACACATATCAATAAAGGGTGAAAGATTTATATGATCTGAAGAGCAACTGGAGTATAAAATGTATATCAGTCAAGATCAGATTCTTATTCTTTTCTGGATGACTATGGATTATGAGATAGTCTTTTTATTTTCTTCCATATCCCTTTTCAATAACTTTTCTCTCCTGCTATGACACTCTCATTCCTTGTGCTCATTTGGCATTCCATCCCCAAGCCACTATGCTTTCTAGTTAATTACTATGTATTGCCCAGTTTGGAATGCCATCAATTAAAATATGGACCATTATATCACATATTGATAAAGAATCAAGGCCCATGATGAGAAATTTATATTTATTTATTTATTTATTTATTTATTTATTTATATTTTAGGGAAGGGTCTATAGGCTGTTCAGGGTCTCACTACTATTCTGGTCTCTCGTGATCCACCTGTTTACAGCCCCCCAAGGCTGGGATTACAGGCGCACACCACCATGCTCAGTCTCAATTGCTGTCTCAGCATGCCCTGGGGGGTGGGGCCAGCATGCTTGTCAGTTATGACCAATCCAATGCATCAGATGGAGAAATTAAGGCTCTTAACAAATTAATGACAACATGAGAAAGCCCATTCAATGTGTCTGAAAGCTATTTCTTTTTTTCTAAAAGATCAGAAATTCAGTCTGGCATCTCAGACAGTAGCATTCATTAAGCGCTGTGAAGGCACCTGTAGGGAGAGGTACAAGCCCCTGCAGCACCATTTTTTAGGAACTGACAAAGGCTCCATTACTAAAATTACTGATAAATGCTGTTAAAGGAAGCACCAAGTGGGACCATTCAAATTATGGGTTTTTCTATTCTAGAAGGAGCCGCCATCTAATCAAATTCCTCAGGCAATCTGGCAAGACTGCTATCCTACTGGATCTTTGTGTGGTTTATCTTTGGGGTACCTCAAGTATGGTCTTCTCAGAGAAAAAGCCTCGATTGTGTCAAGGGAATAGCCTGCCCACATCAAGATGTTTAATTCTTACTCTGCTTCATTTAATCAGAGCTGTGACCACTGTTTAAAGCTATCAGTTAATTGTTAACTTGCTTCTTTTTGTCATTCTGATTAGAATTCAGGAAATTTGTTTAGCTCTGTAACCCAGAGGCTGAACATTAACTGATCCAAAATAGAAATTCAAAAATACTTGTTGAAAAATGTTTGTGGTCAAAAATATAAGAAAATATACCAGGAATCTGAAAGAATAGGGAGAAGAGCCTTAATTATTCCAATTTCAGAAGAGTGAAATTTTATGGGCCTGAGTTTGGATTACATTTTCTCTAAGCAGATAGTTGTAGTGCTTTAGTGTCATAGCGCTTAGTATGGTGTCTGCCATGGATAAGGCCCCCAGAAAATGTTCTCAAGATTGAAGGACATGCCTCACATGGGGCTTTATGATGAGCCTATTTAGTTCCCTGGGAGGTAAGATGGTATATCACTCAGAACAATGATATATATGAGGTCAAGGTGAAAGGGAAAATAAAAATAAATACTAGGCTAGATGAAATATAGAAAGAGATGAGAGCTAACAATTTAAAATAATATTTTGAAATGAAAGCTGGAAAATTATCAAGACTAGGAACAAAAGGAAAGAAGACTTTTAAGGAAGAAGGTGAAATTTGAGATGTCACATTCCTCTCATCTCCTTTGTTAAATAACCAAGGCAGATTATAAAATCATTTAGATAACTTCAAATATTAGAGCACTTTTGCTTTGGCAGGTGCATCTCTCAGCAGTGAGGGATGAATCAGGCATCCTTCTCAACATCATCTACTTATGCTATTCGTTGTTCAAACACTAAGAAACCATTCAATCCTCATTCAGTAGTTGTATACAATATATGTGCTAAAGGTCTAAAAGTAGTTTGAGTCCCTTTGGTTGTAAATAGCAGAAACATTGTTCATAACTTATGTAAAACTTGGACATAAACTTAAAAGATCCTGGCTTTCCCCCGGAGTAACCAATCCATAATAAGGAAAGAGATGCAGCCTCGCCCAGAAGCTGCTGAAGCCAGAGACCAAAAGTGAAGTCTGCCTCCATCTTTTCCTTTTCTTGTCTCTGTATTTTGTTCCTCCTATTTCCACATGGGTAAAACCTGACTATGGACATCTTTCAAACTTCAAACTTTTAGATTTTGGCCATTTGTTATCACAAACACATGGCACAATTTCAAAACGTATCTTATCATCATCAAGTAATCAGTCATGAGCATCCAGATAGGATAAATTAGAACTCTATCATGATGAAATGCTGGGCATGGAGAAACTTGGTTTTTGAAGACAATGGGCTGGGCCAGGAAGGCAATATCATGAATATTCATCGTGGCCCAGCAGTCTGTTGGACACTGGTGAGAAAAAGATGATGAAACATTTTACACTAAAGTCAAAGTGACATCAACTGCTGTCCTACCCAAAAATACTATAAATGATGTTCTCAGGAAAGCTGAATGAGATGCTACATGTAGGAGCAACTGAGATTGACTGACACCTGTCTTTCACAGAGTGCCCTGCTTTTCTTAATAAAAGACACATCCTGCCTTTCCAGTTCATGAGGTCAACCTGTCATTGGGGTTAGTGATGACTGTGGCAGTTGAGAAACTGGTTTGCCAACTCTCAGAAGTGTGAAAAGGAGGTCAGTTCACGACTATGAAGGATGATCTGAATGAAGTAAGAAACAAGAGGTGGAGACAGAGAAAACAGTAGAACAGAGTTCATGTAAAATTGGCTCCAGACCTTACTTCCTCACAGTTCTCTGTCTCCCGCCATTCAGAAATGAGAAAGGTGAGCTGTTCCAAACACTACCAAAGGAAAAAGACACTTTGATCTGGGACTTTCTGATTACAGCTTATTCCTCACATCCTATGGCATGTCTATTCACCTCTTCATCTCTAGAAGTGTCATATTGAAAAGGGAATATGAGACTAAATGATGTACTCATGTGCTATGTTTCCATAACAACTAATCCTCAAGCACTGTACTTGGATTCCAGCCTCAGGAGGAATTAGTACATTTGGAGAAGGGATGGGTTGGCTTGTGGTCAAGTACATGGGCTTTTCACAGATTCTCCTTAAAAAAAATGACATTTCTTTTAGGATATTTCTGTTTTCCATGCTTAAAATAATAGTGATTCTTTTCCAGATGGTTGAAATAAAATTTTTTCAGTTTTCCCTTTAGAAAACAGCCACAGTTCAATGACTCCCCAAAAAGTCTTTCACATCACAGGCTAGAGAATGCCTTGTCATTGGTTAGTCAAATGGCAAAGTAAAGACAAGGATGGATTGGCAACAAATTGCCTCAGCCAAGGGGCCCAAGTTAGGATCCATCATCTTCTTTGCCCAAAAGACAAAGGTGATAACCAGAAGATTTATAAAGAGGAAAGTGTTTTAAAGTGAGCTTCAAGTAGATGAACAGTGGGAAGATGGATGTGTTCAGAGAGATGAAAATATTAAACCCTATTATATCTTTGAAAGAGTGTCTCTGACTTTTAGATCTTACCTTTGACTTAGAGAAAGAAACTGACAATCATGTCTACCTCTAAATAGCATGATACTTGGGCATAGAAGTGTTCAAGAACTTTAGTTGATGGGCTGAATAAAAGTGATATTTGGTACTTGTGAGTATATCTGAGGAGCTGTGTGCAATATGGGGCTTTTCTTTTTAAAATTTTTTATATGTTTGTTTATTTATTTATTTATTTATTTATTTATTCATTTGGTATAGGGTCTCACTACTCAGCTTGGACTTGTAGTTGATCCTCTTGTCTCAGCCTCCCCAGAGCTGGAATTGCAGGCAGATGCCATCATGCCATCACACCTGGGTTCGAGTTCAGCCTGCAGTGCCAGGGATTAAACCCAGGTCCCTACTCTTGCCAGGCAGGTGCTTAGACCACTGAGCTATCTCCCCAGCCATAAGGGCCTGTTCTAAAGGCTGAAGATCTGCCCTCCAGGAATGAAAAGAAAACAAACAATTTCAGAAATACTTGATTTTTTTTCTCAATTATGGTTCCTGTTAACTAGGAATTTGATTCAAAGCGGTGGTTCCATGTGACATTTAAAAATTAGCTTCCTCTCTCATAACCCTCTAAGGGAGGTACAGCTTATTGTGGGACCCAGGAAATAAGCCTAAACTAGGTATTACTGTAGGTTCATTCCAAGCAGAAATTAGGATTGAAGCAAAGGAAAATACCTTGCAGAGTATTCTCACCGAGGGAACAACACAATAACTGTCACAGATGTGGAGGATTGTTACATCACCTCCCCCAGATCTAAGTGTGATTGTGCTTCCTTGTACGGAGAGCAGGCTGTACAGAGGTCACTTCGCTCTACACAGAGGCTTTGAGTTTAATTAGTGAGTCTGGCCGAGGCCTTATACATATCTGCATGAAGGAGGCTGGAGTCAGACTAGTTTTGTCTGTCACCAGCAACCATGGCTGAGTTCAGATAAATGAGCTACAGTACTATGAGGCTAAGTGAGATACAACATAATGGCTCCACTGAGGCCTGCATGACTCCAGAGAAAAATCTGTTTCTAGAATTGGCTACAAAGCAGATTACTCATTAGCCATAACGCAAATCTGGCTGCTCACGCCTTTTTCAAGGTTGCTTTGCTCCCTCCTTCCAAGCCTTGCCTGCCCAGCCATTTGTCTAGAGCACCCAGCTGCCAATTCCTCAATGTGAGTGTGATCAGTAAACACCAAGGTCTGGCTGCCACGTGGCCTTTTATTGCCCGAGAACAGCTGGGCATCTCGATTCCCATACTTCACATTCTGTCTCTTTGTCTTTTTTCTCTTGCTGTGCACTCCAACACATTACAGGGAATTGGGGTCCACTGCAGGGGTCCATTATAACTGGCACCATGGAGAAGGTCACTAATAACAGAGGGCAAAAGCAGAAGTCCAGTCCATGTGAGATGTTCTGGCAGTCGTTCAAATTTATAAACCCTAGATCATATGTAATTCAAATCTATCTAGTTTCACACACACACACACACACACACACACACACAGAGCCATATCTCTTGTTTGTATATGAAAATTTCAATAGTATACTGGCTCAAAAGTGAAAAACAATAAGTAAAAAATTAGTAATGATAATGAGTACCAATTATTGAGACATAACAGCATAAGTTATGTTTATAGCATATTGCTTGAGGGCAAGATGCAGTCTGATGGGGTTTGTAACCTGGCCCAATGCCTTACTACTAAACTTATGACTTTCAATAAGGCTATTGTGAGACTAAACTTGTTATATCAGAAAAGTGCTATACTTAAAACCTGCCTAGCCTGTAAGTTCTCAATAGGTATTAACTAATCTTACTACTGCAGTTATTTTAAAATGTTTTCTAAAGAACCATTCTAATAAGGTCACTCCCTACTTAGAATTTTTCAGTGAACTCCTTTTACACCAGGGTGGCCCATGGAAGGCTAGCCTCTGGGTACCCATTCCATTACTCCTGTCTTATCCAATCCTAAACTCCACCTTTGCTGTGGGAGCTCTCTAAGCTCCCTTCTTCTCTGACATCTCTGTACATGGGCTCTTTCTGCTACTGGAAATATACCTTCCCCACTGACTTGCCTGGCTAATATTTATTTGTCCTTGAGCTAGCTCAGATGTCACTTTTCCCACAATCCTTCCCCTAACACCATCAGCTCGGCTTAGAGATCCCTCCCCCAGGCTCTTACTTACCTGGGTCCTATTGCATCATGTTTCTTATTGTATTCTGAAGATACGCTTTCCTTCCACCACTTTCTCTCCCATGGAATATGTAGTCCTTTAGGAAAAGAAATGGAATTATTGTCTCCATTGTATCCCCAATATATATCACATAGGAAGAGTCCCCTCCAAAATGCTTGGAATCTTAAAAGTGACTTTTAAACAAAGGCTTAGTAATGAGGAGACTTAAGAGTGAGGAGGCTTAAAAATGAAGTATCCTATAGAAATCAGAAAAGATGAAAAACTAAAGCCCCCAAAGGAATAAATACAGAACCACCTGAAATCCTTCACCTTTTTAGGCACTCCTGCATCCTCCTGTCTGAGGGCTCAGGATTCACCTCCCCCACCCCACCCCACACACACTGCTTTGCATTGTCATGGTCCCTGTATGAAGATGTCAGGAGTCACATTCTCCATGACCCCAGTCTTCACACGTGTTACCTGAGCCTGCTTTATTTCCTGTGAGCAACCACAGTACTGACTCTGATCCTGAACAGGAAACTCAGAGCAGTAGATCTTTTAAAGCTGATTATGTTTCTTAGAGATAGGAGCTCCAGAGCTTTCCATAATCTAGACAATGTAGAGCTTGTCTGGTGGACTGACCAGTGTTGGATTAACAGTAACCAATTGTCTTTACCTTTTTAAAGTATCCTAGAAGGCCCAGGTTAATCCTTTAAGTGCCCTGGGGAGTGCAAACGCCATCCTATTACACACTGGTTAGGAAAGCCATAGATCAAGGTCATTCAGCAGATCAGTGGAAGAACCAGCAGGTTAGACTCCAGTTCTAGATATCAGGGTGCTGGGGTCATGCAACATATGTTATAGTGTCTTTTTCTCTTTGATATTTTTTATTCTGGATAGAAGGTTATCAAAAGTAGACCAAGAAGTAAAAAAAAAACAGAGCATCATATATTTGGGCAAGATTTCTTAAAAAAATGGACAAATGACAAATAAGATTTATGAAATGTCTCTGAACCTGATCCTGGCACTCTGTAAGACATGAGCAAAAGTAAATGCCCCAAGCTACCTGGGGAATTACCCTATGTTTCTTTCTTTGGCATGAAAAGCCCCTAAGAAAGCACAGTAAAACCTAGGAGAGGAAGAGAAAGAAAACTAGTTTTAGGCTTTAGAAATGTGATTTTCTGCTATTTAATAAAGACTTATTTTGAGGTGAATTGGCTAAAAGCTTCTGAAACACTTTCTGGGGAAAAATTTAGCAACTTCTTAGAAGTGACTTCAAAATAGTTCACTCTCAAGTGGGAGTGGCCTCAAAGTTATTCATTTGTCTTAATAGTAGACAGACAAATAGAGTTAGTGGGGTCCCTTCTTGCCCAAAGGCCACACATTTCTACTTCTAAGTTCTTATACCTACTATGTGGTCTACTTAGTAGAGGCTCAATAAGATTTCTTCTTTTAAAGTGTGAATGGATA